>JBBMFX010000017.1:6046521-6065327 GCA_037832545.1 Rhabdalestes septentrionalis
CCATGAAAATTACTCAATCTCGTGAATTTACCAGACTGGTCACGGGTCCGGACAGAACATCCACTCGGTCCGGATCCGGACCACGGTCCCCCATTTGGTGATGCCTGGTGTATAGCCTACATATTAAAAATCCCGCGCTGTTTTGGCGTAGAACTACCGTGATCTGACTATGTCTATCACCATGGTAACGCGTACTCACTCTCAACTTGTCATAGCAAAGGTCCTTCATTTTACTATCACTGACCGCAGCTGCTGCGTTCGTTCTGAAATCATCTTTAATAATATTCACACATCATGTACGTTATTTTCACAATTTCCCAGCATTAATTTTTGGGAGGCTTAGCCTCCACAAGCCTCCATTACGCGCCGTCCATGACAAAGAGGTCCATCTTGGGTCATCCCAATGTTTGTCCTACAACTTTAGAAAGTTTTCCCTTATCTCCTTTGCCCTTGACTTGCTCATTAGAGGCTCAGCCATGGAAGCCACCTTGCAACAATGTCAGTTTTAAAATAAATTTGACTTGACATCTGTTTTCACTTCTTGACTTAATTCTGCTTTCACTCAGGTACAATAGTTTTGAACTTTGTCCACCACAGCAGTTGGGTCGCTCAGCAGGCAACAGTATTGTAATGCTCAAAAGCCTCTGTTGTTGTTGTACCAAAGACAAGTCTATTATACTAATAATAATAATGGTATAATAATGGTATTCAAATAGTATAATAATATTAATAATAATATCAAAAATAATAATAACAATTTACTGTTTCTATGATCGCAAAACTCGTTGGCTCTTACCATCTGCATATGGTAAATTGACAGCCATGCTGGCTCCAATGATGACCTCCCCTTCTCTGGTGAGAGTGACTTGCCTGCTGACATCCTCATCAACTACTAGAGTCACTGAGTGACAACAGGAATGTTCCTGAGACTGAGCCACACAGATAACAATATAATATTTTAAACAAGAATACTGAAACACAAAAACATATAAATAACATGCACAAATACTTAAATAGTATAATAGTGAGACCATGCTAAAACATTTTAATACAATTCTGAAAATATGAAATATGACAACTCAAAAATTGCATTGACATTTTATACTGTTTGGTTGAAATGTGCCACTTTTCGGAGAGACTCTCAGTTGCTATTATCAAATTGTGAAATAACCTAAACAATATCAACTAGCCTTTTACTGTATGTAACACACAGACACAGATTGTCTTACCGCTCCACATGCTGCATACTGCAGTGTGACAGTAAACTTAGTGCTGCCACGACTCCTCACTAGTACATACTGACATGTGCCTGTGTGCATGAAGATGCGTCCATCGAATGTAGTCACGTGTGTGTCACCCACAACTGTGCACTCCGCTGAAGATCAAAGACACAGCTGACATGTACCAGCACCTTCATAAAACACCAACTTGCGCTGCTACATATGAATATTAATATTCAAAGAGCAGCACATGATGAAACAGAAATAAAAGGGATTTTGCCATGAGATGCATTTTACCCGTGCAGTTGCTTTCAGTACAGTTCCAAACTCCTCCCATGCAGACACTGAAAACATAATTAACAGGCTGAGAGTAATAATTTGGTTGAATAGCAGAACTTCTGATAATGCATAATTTAAGTAGAAAATAACGTACGTCTTATTAAAACATAAACAATAATTCTGAATGATTCTTGAAGTACAACATCCGAATATATAAGGATAAGTCTTCATGGCCCATGTAGAAATAGTCATATCCCCAAAGCATTACATGAAAATGTCTGACACCTAAAAAGGCTATGACAGTTCAGTGTTTAAACTCTCCAGTTTATTTAATTATTAAGGATAGTCTTCAGCCAGCTATCATGTAAAATTTTAAAGCATATTTACCAGGTGCTGCAGCCCTGCTCCAAAACATGACCCAAAGGATAAGGTGTGCCATGATACACACATGGACACTGTGACACTGCTATGCAAGTACCATTCTGCAGAATCAATCCTGAGAGTGGAAATGTAGACAGTTGAAAATCGATAAAAGACATTTGGTATATTGCATACTATGTAACGCAACGAAGGCAAAGCTCTATAAAAGAGGATTACAGACTCACCATCAGGGCAATAGCAGCCATCTAGGCAATGCAAGTTTGTGCCAAGACACTCTTTTTCAAAGGTGCAAGTAAGGGGACAGCAGCTGATACAGTCCCTATGGACAAAGCTGTCCTCACATCCATCCGCTACAACATATGACACATGAATATTCAACAGAAATCACATCTTAGAATTCAGATTGTAATATCCTGTAAAACACGTAACTGTTATTAAACTTAATATTCCACAGGTACTTGCTCTGCAATGATTGCCCTCATCTATCCTTAAGTCATGTTTAATGAGACCAGCTCATGCAAGCAACTCACCACAGGTAGGAAAGCTGTCTCTCCATTCCCGAACTGGATAGCCAACATGGGAACAGGCTCTGGTATATTCAACCAGTGTTCTGCAAAATGTCTCTGTATCATCTGAGCTGATTTAATGATGAAAACAGTTTTATTTTGAGATACATTCATTCAGAGTGATTTGATGTATTTGCCTAGAGAAACTTGGAATTGCTCACTGAGGTGAAAAAAAGTGACCAGTCTTCTCAAAAGCTACCTTACTGAACATTACCACATGACATGCTTCATGTCAATGCCACTGTAGACAAATCAAAGTTGCTAAGTGCATTTACTCTTACCAGTGAACTCTGATTTTACATCTCTGTTAATGAATTGTACAGAAATGGTAAAAAAACTTCTAAGGTGTACAATTCGCTTCAAAACTACATTATGAGAAAAGTTTTTAAAAAAAAGTCCCAAACTCAAATACAATTAAAACGTAGAGTGTAATCAGCACACACTAAGAGAAAGCAAAAGGAATATCATATTGCTCAACTCTGAGCCTCTCCCTGCCATCTCACTCAGCAGCTGGGCCTGAACCTCCTTATAACCCCAGCAACTATGTCATCACTTTAATCAATCTAATCCAATCTAACACACCAACCCAAACACACAAACAAAGACACATTACTCTCACCCTGTAAGTAATTTCATAACTTTAATTAACATAATCCTGTTGAAATTGCATAGTGTGGAATGTCAAAAAAGTCTAAAGCATAAACAGTAGATAAAGTAAGTAAAAGAAGGAAAGAGAGGCGGGGATAAAATAGTGGCCAGTGTTGCCAAAATGTTTATTTGTAGTGCTAAACACACACACACCAATAAACCTGCACTCACTCATTTTACTTACACACATAGGTCTGAGACGCAGCTGGCAACAAAAGGATTGGGATCGATGTTCTCATGACAGGAGACAAAAGGAAAGAAAAGCAAAGCACTGCACTTCTCAATGGCATCCTGCAGCAAAAAACACAGTTATTGAATATGCAAAATGCACATTACTTTTAAGCATTTGGCAGACTCTCATCCAGAACTTATAATTACAGTTGTAGGTGAATGTAACATTAAGAACCTTTCCCACTAAACGTTAATAGCTTAATCACTACAAAACTCTAAAGACTACATTGCTCATATAAATATTAGGCATAAGCATACATCCATATCTGACTCAGATGAACATGGTCCAGAGAAATTATCATCTACAGCAGGACAAGGTCGTTCATGAGGGAGATGTACAGCCCAGCTGTTACCAAACTCAGCAACATCTTCAGTGTTCAAACCTAAACAGAAACAAGTGCTTCAGGGACATTAAGCATATTTATAAACAGAGCTTTAACTTAACAGCTACACTTTGTCCAGATACAATAAGAGAGAAAACATGCTGAAATTCAAAACATCTCACTCAAACATATATGATGCTGAGTACATAACTTATTCCACTTCAGAGTCTGCAACAGCAAAGAGCTACACTGACCGTAAACACATTGCATAACTGAAATGTTTCAATTCTCTCTTTGATCTTCAGGAATGGTTCAGTCAAATGATGCTTGAGCTTGATCTAACCCAGCTATGCACAGAGCAGATATAATTAGACTGAACTGGGTGCTGATTGATGTGATAAGTGCGTCTCAGTCCGTTTGTCTCACCACGACTGCTGCTGAGATCATCCGATCCGTCATCATTGTAGTTTCCACACAACCCACAAGGCCGGCCTTTGTGGCTCTCTGTCATTTTGAGGTAGACCCCAGAGCTCCCATCCCATGCCAGAGAGAAGCCAAACGTGCTCTTCACCAGAATGTAGTCAGCCAGGCGCTCAATAAACACATTATGCACCGTCTGTGGCAGGGTCAATCTACATCAAAAATTACAAACAAGAAAAATATAAATTAAAATGGGTAACTACACTTCCTTACAAAGCAACCAAAATAGCTCCACTGAAAGAATTCTGCATTGTATAATTCTAATGAATACAAACTAGCAAATGCTCTAATTTGAAGAATCTTTGAAACTGTTCAATTACATGAAAGTTCTTTTGTAAAATATCCTCTTAAGTTTGTACATTTTGCTCATTAATTTATGGCATATCCATTACTCCATTGGTCATTTATTCAGTACTACTTTCCTATGCCCATTCACTCATTCCCTTATTTAGGATGTGTCTTGACCCACCTTTGTTCACCTTTTAGCACCTGGTAGCCACTAATGTGGATTTCCTCCTCATTAGGAAAGAACAGACTTAGTGAACGAGGACAGGAATACATTGAACCACTACATGAGCGACTGTTATGCACCTGCCATTCAGAGAAAAAAAAGAGAGAAGAAAAAAGAAATGAAGAGAGGCAGTTAATGACTTACAAAAAAGGACAGAAAAGGAAAGAGAAAAGTTACAGTTTCCCCATAACAGATTAATTCTATCAACCAGGGCATGATTGTTGCCATGAAAGGTTCCTATAAAATAAACTGTCATTAGTATGACACGCAAGTCTATATAACATTGCATAACAACTAGACATGAGTGTGGATTGTTTTCTGCATTACCCTCATTTGATCTTATAATGATACATATTATACAAATATATTTATAATCATTATTACAGAATGTATATTTAGACCATACATTTTTTCAAATCCCAAATAAAACTGTATAAGCAGGGAAGTATTGATGGGAAAGTGCCTGCCTCAATAAACAGAAAATTTTTAAGTCAGTGTTTTATGGGTCAGTTGTCTGCAAGGCAGCTTTGGGTGAGTGGAGTATATAAAGGCATCTGTGACTCACCCACACAGTATACTGAGGCTCCGCTGAGAGGCAGTCTTTGGCCAGGATATACGAACATGTTCCAGGGAAATAGTAGTACATTCCATCAAATGTCTCAAAATGGTGTTGACCCCACGAACGGCAAATTCCATCCCTGTCCTGCCCCAAATTTGGAACTAAGATCAACAAAAAACAATGAAAAAAATTCAGGAAACACAATAAATAAAACAATTAAAAAACCTTATCATCTATAGACTGTTACAAACACATCCAGCAGTTTCCATCCTATGATTTTGTGTCTTGTGCATATAACGATGAATGACTTTACCTTAACTTGTCATTAAGTTACCTAAAGTTCTAAAGGGATTGGTTGAACTACTAAAATTAAACATTAAGTTACACACACACATATATGACCACAAAGAGAACATATCAAGACAATATCACACTGACTACAGACCACTAGTTCCCAAGCTCAGTAAAAGGTTTTTAATGAGCTGATTAGTTGGATCAGGTGTGCTGAGAGCAGGAAAAGCGTTGACCTGTGCAGAGCAAGGGGCCTCCTAGACCATGGTGGGAACCATGGCTGTAGACAGTAGCTTAGAAATATTTTTTATCATTATTTACCACCTGGGTATTCACCAGTATTAAATCATTGTTTCTATTCTCCAGATTGTCTATATATGACAATGTTTCCACTTGATAATATTACGCACTGATTTGGCAGCGGTCTCCCAGAGCCTGGAACTGAGCACAGTCACAGTGGCCTCCATCCTGGCACCAGCCTCCATTAAGACACCCGCAATACTCTATAAAATCCAGAAATACACACACACACATACATAATGTCCAACCATAAATAATAATAACCTCAAAGATGCTTTTAACCTCAAAGATGTATGATTACTTTCAAGGTGTGTGTGTGTGCGTCTTCATTTATTACCTGTAGAGGCATCCCGAACTGTGTAATTACGAAGAACACTTCGAGGGACAGCTGAATCAGACAGCACTGCACTAAAGGTCTGCAAAAGCAATGTACAATAGTGCAAATAGGAAATGTGTGTAAATGTGCTCTTCACAGCAGCTTTCTTTATCTTTGAAGCTAAATGCACAACATAGATCCATGTAGTCAGTGCTCCTCTAAGATGGAAAGACATCGGCAGATGTTTGGGAGCTGAGCTCTGAGTGCTGTAACATTTGTGCTAACTCTACAAAGACAGCTTTGTCAACATGCAGAGTGCCTTAGTGTGTGTGTGTGAGTGTAGTTTCTCCACTCTCTCCCCAGACATTTTCTCTTAGGTATACTCACCTCCTCACGGAAGAGATCTCGTTTCTGGCGCAGTGCATTAACCCTCCTTTTAGAACCATTACAAAGAGAGCAGTATTAAAAGCACAGTGACGGTGAGAGTGCAGCATGAGAGCTACTTAAGATGCCACACAGTCACATTAATGAAGCTGCATGGTGATGCTGAACAAAGGTGATTAATGGTATTACAGAATTCTACTCCAACATCAACATAATTCCAACTATCACAGATTGTTTGGTCAAACTTCAAACTATGTGTACCTCTATTACTTCCATGTCCCAACACCACTATACACACCTAAGCTTCTGAGAAATCTGGCCTATTCACATAGCTCAATTTGTACAAAACTTTTTCTGTAACTTTATGTACGCAGAAAATAAAATATATATTTTGTGTCACTCAGGATCATTAATCTGGAGCAAAACACTTATTTCAAATACATATCCAAGCTTTTCTTTTTGTTCTTAGTGTGTCAAAATCTGACCTTAATATAAAAAGTATATTCAATAAATATGTGAAGCAAAAAGTAGTTAAAAAACTTACCTATTCAAGTTACTTTCTGGTTTTGATACTTGGCAAAAAACTCCTGTCAATAAGGAAACATATCAGAACTTTCATTCAAAGATATGGAAGTTTCCTTAGTGGTGTATTATGTTAAACAAATTCAAATATGCAGTTATATCATATCATAATAGTCTACACAGCTGTGCCAATTTTTCAAACGTGAACACATTTTATCAGTGAGATCATAGAATAAGCTTACAACAGTAAAATAATGACTTACATAAAGCCGCTAATGGACAAAAATGAGTGATTAGGGATTCAGTGTGAGTAACAAAATTGTAATTGATGATAAACAGATCCTGTTCCCCAAAATACACCTGTATGACATTTGAATAGTACATATCCATCAAATTTGTTCATAATGGAACCAAGTAAAGGCTCCTCCATACTGCATTTTAGAGGACAATACATGTATTGTTATATCAAATAAAGATACTTCAAACTGGTGTATAACTTAGCCTGTAAATTAACTCTGTGAACCAAATATAGTGTAAAAAATTGCATTCAAGTTTAATATGAAACCTTCAACAGGATTTGGACATTGTGGTTGTACCATTATACTTCAGACAAATGCAGAATTACAACACCCACCTTGAAGTACGAACAGTTTGAAGAGAAAAAACAGTTCCACTTTCCGCCGTTCGTTCATTTCAGGGCAGAGTCCTTATGGAAACCTTTTAAAACTACGAGGGCATCGTTGTGGGTTCAGCCTGCGTCGTTAGTTATTAGGGAACGATTTCAATATCGAGCAGCAGGTCTGATTTTTCCTGATGCCAGGCTTAAGAAGAGTGACACGTTTTTTCACAAAGCGAGTTGCCTACCAGTCCCATCTTCTCTCAAATTCACTGGAATAACTTCTCTCCGTTGTTGTTTGTTTTCCCACCTGTATTCCGTAAAGACCCCGCCCTAAGGTGGGCTCGTAGTCCACAGGTGGGATAAACTACTACGATAAACCCTACCCTGTCCGAGCGCAGGGGGGCGAGATTTAACGGAACACATTCGAGGTCTCGATCAGATAATCTCCTAAAGCATCTACAGACCTAGCAAAAATATTGAATAACAGTTGCCACTTTGTTTTGAAAAGTGTTGGAAACAAAAACGGAGTGAGAAACCCACTGATCACCCCGCTTTTCACACATCAGTTCATCCCATTTCTAAAGCCCAAACGCAAGATTTCTCCAAGCCTGTACTTAAATTGTTTGTTGCAGAAACAGGTGTCACAATCCCCGAATTCTGCAACAGTTAAAACTACACTCAAAGTGTGCCCTTCGTTACAAGTGAGGATAGACAGATAATAGTGAGCTGATATAAAAGTAAATGAACATGAAAATAATAATAACAATAACCAACAACTAACCTTGCTTACTCTAATTAGGTTACCTGAAGTTGAATATCCGCTCATGTTAATTTATCCGAAGCATAGTGTATTTTGAATCTGTATAGTAATAACAGTTAAAATAAAAATGAACTTTTAAGAAATGGTGTTTTTCTGTCCAGCTGTAACGTTTCATTTGCTGGGCTCGAGCTGATCCGTTAATGTTTGAATTTGTAAGTGTTGATCTCGTGCCCCCTTGTGAGTGCTGCAAATGCCCTGGATCTGTGATTCACAACTGATACACTATCTGAGCAAAAGTATTGATACCCATGCTCATTACACCAACAGGGACTTGAATGACGTTGTATTGAAATATAATTTGATATGGAGTGGGTCACCACTTTGCAGCTGTAACTCATTCTACTTTTCTTGGGAAGCTTTCCACAAGATTTTGGAGTGTTTCTGTGGGAATTTGCGGCCCATTCTTTTAAGGTCTGGCTCTGATGTTGCACAAGAAGGCCAGGCTCGCAATGGATGGGGTTGATGTCAGGGCTCTGTGTGAACTAGTCATGTTCGTCCACACCAAACTCATCCAACCGTGTCTTTATGCACCTTGCTATTGTGCAATGGAGCACAGTCATGCTAGAATAGAAAATGACTTACCCAATCTAAAAATACACATATATTCTATATTCTAAATGAAATAGTCCTGTGTAATATCTTGAATGACAATTTTTTTCAATTTCCCATAATTTTAACCAACACTATACTAAAGTCTATGTATTTGAATGCACTGTGATTAAAGTTTCTGCAGGTGTAATGGTCAGACATCCCAGTACTTTTGTTCATATAGGGTATATCCATTCCAGCATCACAAACAATTCTTATCCTATGTTGTACTTAAAAGGCGTGTATTCTATACCTAATTTAAATATGTCCTGCGTAATATCATTGATCACATTTCATACAGTTTTTTTCATGGTTTAACCACCTCTAAATATTAAAGTCTATGTATTTGAATGCAATGTCAATGACAGGTCACTAAATGTTTGTCCATATAGTTTATATCCATTCTTTTCATATGCACCATCTGCAATTCTTTCTTTAAGTGGTCTTTGAAAACCACACATATTCTATATCTAGTTTAATTATTTCCTTTGTAATATCCTAAATGACATTTGTTTGTACAGTTTTTAATTTTGGTCTGAAGTCCCAATACTTTTGTCCATATAACGTATGTCCATTCTGCATTCTGAACAATTTTTCATGTGGTCAATAAAAATATGTATATTCCATATGTAATTTAAATATGACCTGTGTATTACCTGGAATTACATTGGTCTATACATTTTTTAACCATCATTATAAATTCCACAGTGACCTAAATGAGGCGCGACTGGTCCACAGCTTTACACGCAATAGGGGAAAATGGCGGTCTGTGTTTTGTTTCGCTGCGTCTCGGCAAACTTATCCTGCACCCTTCCCAGACTTTCTCGTTCAGATGTTTTGTCTCCTGTCCGGCTGTTGGCGAGAACATGTTTTAAAAGGGACCTGTCACTGGCTCCTCGGTTTTGTGCAGGTAACAGTAATCTTGGTCGTGGTCCCCAGCTTCAGCTTGACCCTCCAACGTGCAGCTGAAACTTTTCAGCACCGGTTTGTTTCAGAGTAGAGAGCAAGAACAGGCTCTCATCCAGCTTAGGGTGGCTGAAATGTGACTTATTCGAAAGCTATCATTGCAGTCATGCAGCGAGCATAAATTTAAGGCTAACACCGGCTCGGCTGTGCTGCTATCTTAGCTAAACTATATAGGGAGGACCAAAGTATTGGGACGCATGTCCAATCCACCACCAGAGACTTTAATGACCTTGCATTCAAATACATAGACTTTAATATTACATCCTTGCAGCTGTCATAATGGCCACTCTTTTTGGAAGACTTTGCACAAGATTTTGCAGTGTTTATGTGGGAATGTGTGTCCATTAGTTCTGTAGAGCACTTATGAAATCAGGCATTGTTGTTGGACGAGAAGGCCTGGGTCACAATCTCCGTTCCAGTTTATCTCAAACGGTGTTAGGGCTGAGGTCAGGGCTCTGAGCGGGCAGTCAAGTTCTTCCTCACCCAACACTTACAACAATACCTTTATGGACCTTGCTTTGTGCACTATAACTGTCATTCTGGAATAGACATATTTTGTCCCTAAACTGTTTCCACAAAGTTCGCATGGTTTTGTCCAAAATGTCTTTTTGTGTTAAAGCATTAATATTGCCCTTCACGCTAATTAAGGCGCCTAGTCCCAGAATTTTTGTCCATACAGTGTAGCTTCGTGTCTGACTGCGTGTTTGTGTAATTTTGCACGTTTTATAAAAAAAAAATGCATGCAATGACTTAAATTTACACAACATTGTCATTAAATGTAAGTAAAAAAGGAACAAAACACAGACATTGTTCACTACAGTGTCTCTCAACAGCAGTACTAGAAGTTATATTTTTTGTGGGGATCTGTTAATGGCTAGCAGGTAAATGAGAATGTAAAGGATTGTTTTTTTTAGATTGGTTATGTTCACCCTTAATGCAGTAGGGAAGTCTGTGCTGCACAAAGGATTTACTACCTCCAGCTTTTGGATTGAGACTCTGATGATAATGTCTACACTTTTTACAATTTTGCCCTTCAGACATTTGTCATGTGTTTCACTCTGCAGCACTGAGGTACACAGACAAGCATGAGTGGGTACGAGTGGAAGATGGCGTGGGAACTGTTGGCATCAGTAACTTTGCTCAAGTGAGTGTAGTAGTAGTTAACGTTGTCTGATTAAAATGATCCCATGCACAGTCAGTAGTTTAGCTGAGTTACGAAGTGAAACATTTTATTACAGGCTTTGCGGCACCACTGTGTATTGTAACCTGTCTTGGTACTCTTCTGGTCTCTTGTGATCCAGGAGGCCTTGGGTGATGTAGTCTACTGTGGTCTACCTGAAGTTGGCACAAAACTCTCTCAGTCAGGTAAAATGTACTAAATAATGTCTAAATAATAAAGTATATAAAGTAATATATATACAAATATATATGTATCTGTATGTGTGTGCATATGTGTATGTCCATGTATACATAAACAGCAGTGCTTAAAAAGTGACACTACTGCAAGCATTACATCTCTTACATATGACAAATCTGTCTGACTGTTGATTGGTGGAATCCAAACTTATTAGATATATTTTTGTAATCTTTTGGATTAACAAGAAACAACAAACCGGTTTTCTGAGGTTCTCAGAAATCCCCTATGTTCATGCCATTATACGCTTCTACAAATGTTATTTCCTTCTGAATAAATGACCAAGTATTGTTGTCCCATTTGTTTAGGGTAATATTTATTTAGAAATAAAGGTACTAACCACTGGATAGTAAGTTAGGGGAACAACTCTCAAGACCTGGATAATCTATGGTTAATTCATACCAATTTTACCCAAGACTTTTCAGTCCATGTCAAAGACTTTTTCAAATAAACTCATGTGAATACATCTATTAAATTAAGAGGACCTTGTAAAATCCACTCTCTTCTCCAAACATTTTAATCACTTAATTACCTTAAGGATAATTTGCACTGGATAAAATATTCATATAAATGGTTGTTGCTATTAGAATGCTGAATGTTTTAAGCATTAATATTTTCTTATATTTGTCACTTACACTCATGTAATTAGTTGTGGATTATTTTACATTATGCAGGACCAAATAACCAGGTAGTATAAAAAAAAAAAAAAAAAAACAGTTGAAAAATGAATAAGTTTAATAGTAGGTTTTACTATTTGTTTAAAAATGATTTAGTTAGGAAAAACTAAACCATAATTTGCCTTGCATTGCTGTCTAATAGTTTGGCAAAAGATAATGGAAGTCACTTTCTTTTTTACATTTTGCAACTTTTGCACAAAAAGGTTAATGCAAAATACATTTACCACATGTCATTGTCATGATGGCATGGTCAAAAGCCACTCCTACTTATTAAGGGGCATTTATAATCAAGCTAATTTTTTCTGCACTCTAGTTCCATGAATAAATTTACTTGTTGATGGTGAACTTTCAGAATTTTACTGCTAGTGATACAGAAGACAAACTGTGCTGCTTTAACATGGTGCATGTATTTAAGTATGAATTTGTGTGTAGATGAATTTGGTGCGCTAGAGAGTGTGAAGGCAGCTAGTGAGCTGTATTCCCCATTAACGGGTGAGGTGACGGAGGTCAACAATGCTCTTTCTGATAATCCTGGACTGGTCAACAAGTCATGCTACAAAGATGGTGAGACTCCTCATTCTTGACCATTTTAGAAAGAGATTAGAGAACGCTGGATTTCTAGTCATTTGTGCAGGGTTTTCTTTGTCACCCATCTGTAAAATACATCATGATGACATACAATTTTTTTGTGGAAAGTTTTGGATTTGATTACCATTAGCAGTGTTTGATATAATTTTCTTCCTTGTTATTAAATAATGTTATTCTTGTACTCTGCAGGTTGGCTGATAAAAATGACTATTTCAGTACCCGAAGAACTGGATGCTCTAATGGATGAAGCTGCTTATGAGAGATACATCAGATCTATAGAGGACTAGTGGATGTTTGGACCAACAGTATGTGCAAGAGTTTTATATGTAAATGAGTTCTCTTTTTGGTGAACAGAAAAAAGACAATATGATCAATTGGGGACAGGCTATTTTTCCACTACTGATTCATCTGATTAGAGCTACTTTCTGTTTGTTTAGATAGTGTAGGTCTAACACAGAACAAACGGTCAGCGCTAACAGTCTCACAAAGAGCATGGAGTGGTCTACTGGAAAATGTTACAGATTAGGTCAGTTGCACACTGTCTGTTTTTAATGTTTTGTTTCAGAGATATTATGCACTGTAAGGCAGCCAGAATAACCAACTGTAGAAGGAATCATTCAGTACAGTCTTCCATTGAATGGTATTGCAGGTCTGTAGTATGACCAGTTGGTGGTCCAGTAAATGTATGTACGAAGTTGTGACAAATTAGAGTTTGGGGAGTAGATCACCACTTATCATGTCAAGACGGCCGATCATGTAGAGGAAGAGGTACATCCTCCATGTGTTTGTGTTGATGACCAATGGTTGATCTGACCCCTGCTCTGTCAGGTTTTGGGTCAGCAACTGACAGGTGGAGATAAAGATTATTAAAGCACTACTCCCTCAAACAGATTAAAATCTCTTTTTTCTGGTATGAAAATTGTAAACCAATGTGACAAGGTGTTAGGGGTACAGAACAGAGGGGCAACATCCAGAAGCTGTATTCCTACTCTTACATTTCCTCAACAAAAAAAAATCTGGTTTGTCTGAAAAAGGAAATCACTATATTTGCAAGATGTCTGGCCCTCTGTTCATCAACCCTTATATGTGCATTCTGAATAAAGATGTGTAAACACTGATATGCATAAGTGGATGAGGTTACATTGTTTGAAGGACCTCCAAAAAAGATCTTGAACGATTCATTTTAATGCAGTGTGGTCAAGTTCAGTACACCATTTAAGCCGCAAACTCTAGGGCTTTTACTGATAAACAGTACAAGGAGTTCAGCCACTCAATTTAAGTGGAAAATCATGTTTAATGGTCTCTCACACACACATACAAAACTGCAAGATGGATTTCTAAAAGGGTGACTGAGGTAATGCCATGACTTTTCCCTGGTACTTTTATCTTTGTTACACAGCACCACTCACAGTTCTTGGCTGTCCAGCAACAGAAGTTGAAATTTCAAGTTTAACTACTTTTTAAACTCATTCCAGCAGGTTTCCTTACTTAACAAGGCCTGAGAGTGACTGAGGTAATGATACCGATTTAGTCCATGTTATTTCTTATAATTTTTTTGCAGCATTACTCATGACCTGGCATTACGATGTTGCCCTCTGCGTTTACTGTTAGTGGGGCTCTGGAGCCCTTCGAGAACGGAGTGATTCTTCTCCAACCTCTCTCTCCTCTGAGCGTTTTCATACATCACGCTGGCTGTGAAGTCATGCTTATTTAAAAAGGCAATTCTCTCATCTCTGCTGCGGCTGACGTAGCCTTTTAGAACTGCACTATATGGGTTGTCCTGGGCGTCTGTATTTTCATGATGGTGTTTGAACTCCATCCGTGTGATGACTGGGAGCAGAAAACCCTCTCCATGTCTTAGTACATCACTACCGCTGCCCATGGCCTCCTGCACAAGCTTGGTAGGCAGAGGCACTAAGTCACAGCCTGACTGCTGGCACACATACTCACTGAAACGCTTCCGCACCAATGAAACATCTCGCAGTGACTGGGCACGCTGCTCCTCCAGATCAACAACAATCCGCTTGGGATAGTTTTGTCCCAAAACAACACCTTAATACATGGAGAGACACAACCAAATACATGTCATAACTTTTTTTTTTAAAGCTAACCAGTACTAAAGTCCTTGTGAACCTGATATTATGACAAACAATACTGACTGACCTGCTCTACGCAGTATTGAGTCTGGGCACTTCCAGGGCTTATGGATGAACTCATCAGGCAGTGCCTTCAGCTCAGGGCTCCACTGTCTAACATAATTTCCATAAGGGTCACTGGTTAATGCTGCATCAACAGGATGCATGACAAAATTCCAGTGATCCAGACCACACATGCCTCCATTCTGCCACATCATGGCATCTATTGCAACGTCAGCATCCACCAAAGTGTCCTACAGGGAAAGAGAAGCAAAAAAAAAATCACATATATGACATGACTGGTTTGAGAGACATCATATCCCATAGGTAACACAGCTTGGGCCCAAAGATGCTCCAATTTCTAAATGGAGTAAATGTCTTTTCAGGACAGGACAGCAATATAAACAGGAAATATAATACAGAGCTTTAAAAGGAGATTTGGTCGTATCCAAAAGTTTAAATAGGCCCAGTCAAATTACATCTTTTGTTGCATCATCTGCATTATACAAAATGAAACAGGCGCTTATTCTATATTTGACATTTACTAGTTTTTAAATATTGAAAAATCAGGACTTTTTATGCAGCCAGGGTGGTGGTGCTGGAGCCTATCTCAGCACTCATAGGGTGAAAGGTATAGAAAGACTTTGCACAGGTGGCCAGTTCATCGCAGTATAGGCACACAGTTAAGCATCCCAAATCCCACAGATCAGCATTGTGCCTCCCAAATGAATAATAATGTATATAAATGAGTTCTCCATAAGGGTTCTGTACTTATTGTCACCAAGAAATGAACATCTAATTTAAGTGTCCAAGCTTTTACATAAAAGAGGGCATATGGTGTCCTAGAGGTTAGGGTGAATGTTGTGGGTTTGAACCCCAGGAATGCTAGTGGTGTCTCTGAGCAAGCTACTGTTCCCACACACTGCTCCCAGGGCATGTGTTCCTGGCTGCCCACTGTTTCAGTTTGGGAATGGGTAAAATTCAGAGAAATTTGTTTACACCATGTGCTGTGATGTGTTTACATTTGACAGAATGGTTACTTTACATAACAGTATTTTTGTGGCTGCTATTAATACAATGAAACACATGAAAGCATCTGAAACATTCTAAAGGTGATACATTTGCTCAATTATGCATATATTTTTTTCACCTGAAACCAGCGGTATCCTTCCTGCCAGGCTATGTGGAGGTATGCAATAAGGAAGGATGCCACCACATGCCTCATGTAGTTATTCATCCAGCCAGTAAGCCACAACTGCCTCATGGCTGCATCAACCAAAGGGTAGCCTGTTTTACCTTGGCGCCACGCTTTCAGGTGGTCTTGGTTTGAACTCCACTGTAGAGCCTAAAAACACAAAGCATTGAGAATGTGACAAAAATAAACCTCTGTGATACTTTGTCACAATGTCCCTACAGAAATACCTCAGATCCTAGAAAACTGAGTGTGAAGCAGAAATTATGTACCTGCACTCCAAAAGTACTAGAAATGTTAAAATACTAGTTATGTTTACACAGTGAGGATTCACTACATACAAGGTCAAATCATTTTTAACACACATAAGCCTTGCCTTGTACGGTGGTCTGAGGGAGTCCCAGGGCAGGTGTGGGAACAAGCAGAGCTGCCAATATGCCAAATCTCTCCATGCCAGCTTTCTCAGGAACTTGTAGGGCCTGCAACGAAGCCCCTGTGCATCCCACAGCAACCAGCGTGCACTCAGCTGCCCAAAATGTAAATATGGAGACAGAAAGCTGGTGTTCGAAACATCTGCCCGACTTGACTCTTTCTCATAGCGATGCACACCTGAAATTCATTACAATGCCAAGAAAAGGCAAAGTCTTATGATTTTGTGGCCACTGTTTTTATTCATAGATGTAACTGAAACAATGACTTAATTGTATTAATTCTATGTTCAATGTCTTTTAACTGTTTGCTTAATGTTGGTTTTATGTTTGACATTTCTGTAAAGCAATCTTTTGTATAAACAAAAAATGATTATTAGCAGTGTCACTCACCCTCGCTGAAGAAGGTCTCTAGTCGTGCATAAGCCCCCTCCTCACTAAAATCCCAGGCTTGACGAATATTTACTGCCCAGTCAATCTGTCAAAACCATTATACAACCGTTCATGCATGTGGAAAGCATTTAATGTTATATCATGTGTAAACTAATAACCATTAGTAAAATTATAGGTTGTCAAAAAATATATATATTCTCTCAAATATATTCAATCAAGACAAGTTTGCAGCTTGAAGTTGGCTTCCTTGGGTTTGAGTTGGAGCTCTTAGGCTAATGTAGCAGACAAGATGGTCAAAGGCATATTCTCTGCACTGTCCAGTCATAACATTTGATATCAAACAATGTTATATGCCTTTTTATGTGACTTCAAAAAGACATATGGTTTCTGACATGGTTTTACAATGTTAGTCATATTAATGTATACACATTTCAGGATTCAGTGCAGTTTTACTTTACACTGTTTGAAAAAATGTTACAATTTATGGTATTTTATTCATAGCATTTAATTCAAGGCCAAACTGAAGTAGATATCTCAGTAAATGGACTGATATGTAGTTAGCTGTAACAGCTTACTTCCGTGCCGTCTTTCCTGCGTGGCATGCGAGCCAGTCCCAGCTGAGAGAGGGTGCATCCCTGAGGCCAGGTGGATGGAGGAGGCAAAGAACAAGGGGCATCCAGTGGTTCGCCTATTCCAGGGCTAGGGTTTTGCTGGCAGCAGCTCATGAAGTGAGACACCGAGCCAATACCTGTGAATAAATCAAAAAGTTCTATATGTGTACACATCTCACCCATTTTTTCTTTAATTGTTCGTTACATGTATTTAAAACACTAGCTTACATTTATATTTTATGAATATGTCCTGATAACTGAAACATCCTGTCATGCAAGGATTTCATTCTTTAGAGAACCATTTTAAAGACCCACCTCGCAGGCCAACACCCTTAGTGCTGACAGTGTAGGGGTCTCTGAGGCAGTAGGAGTGATAGATGTGGCACTTGACGCCCTGTTTCTCCAGAGCAGCCCACACAGCGTCATCTCTTTCCTTGAGCCATGGCTCATACAGTGCAGTGGCAACCACTGCTCCTGCCCCTGTCTCAGCCACCAATGCTTGCAGAGTGGCTAAGGAGGATGACTCAGTTCTGTGGGTGACCAGGTGGCTACCACACTCCTCCAGGGAGCGGTTCAAACACACCAGTGCCTGATTCAGCCAGTACTTACTTGCTCCCCCTGCTGCCACGGTATCACCTGGCCCCTCCTCCTCTTTGGAATTCCACAGGAATACAGGTATGATGGGCGCACCTAACTCAAGACACCCAATCAAAGCTGGGTTGTCCCGCATGCGGAGATCACGTCGGAACCACAACAGCACAGGCCTTTGAGCTGATGGACTCTGAACGATTTGCTGCTTTTTCCGTTGCCGACGCCTCTGTGACTTATTTGGCTTCACTGAATCATTTAAAGGTTCTTCATGTGCATTAAATGATGAGCCTGAAATATGTTCTTGCTTAATAACAGCTGTTGCCCTCTTGGGCCTAGTGTCTTTAAGAGTGCAGGCTTTCTGGGTGGTTAACCCTGGAACTCCAGCCTGGCTGCCTCCTGGTGCCTCAGAAAGCTTATCCGAGCTCTTGCTTTCAGGAGATTCATGTCTTCGACTGGTTTCTTGAAGAGAAAGGGCTATGGCCACCTCTAATACTTCGTCATCTTCCTGGTAAAACAGCAAAAGGCCACAGATGTGTAATGTTAGAACTTGAGGCCCCTCGTACAAACGTTTATCAAGCCTAGTCTTTGAATTAATTGTTCTGCCAATTGTATTCCACCACGGAAATTATTTTAGTCTGATCTACACCGGGTAAAATAGAGTAAGAAGAATACAAATGCCTAAAGGCTACAGTTAATGCAGCTTTCACTGCAAAACAAGTCTTACCAGAGAAAAGTAGTTCAGGAAGATCGCAGTCAGCTGGTTGTAGACCTGA
>JBBMFX010000017.1:6078614-6097529 GCA_037832545.1 Rhabdalestes septentrionalis
TATATAATTTTGTTTTCAGTATGAAACTCATAATGATCCTTCACCATAAGTATAATAAGTAGTATAAGGTCTGAACAAAAGACTGAATGAGCACCAGTGTGACTTTAATGTAATTACACCCTGACGGATGTATTTAAATGTGTATGTAAACACTGGGGCAGCAAGGTCTATATATGATAGAAATGTCTGCATCGATTACCCGCTATGAATGTGAAATGTTTAATCTCGTTAAAAATCTCATGCCTAAATTAGACTCCCTCAGCAGCTTTTTAAATTGGGCTATCCATCATGCATAATGAAGAAGTGACAGTATGTGTATGTGTATGGGGGCACTAATATAAAATTGTATTAAAACATTTTTTATTTACTCGGTTGTAGTGACTAGAATGTACAATATTACGTTGCCAATTTCTCTCTGTCTCTCCCTCACAGAAACAATCAGAAAGAAACATGGAGCAGTTACACCTAACCTTGTATTCTCATCTACAGCTGAAGCATAGCATGTTTGTAAATGTCTAATAACGAACTCTAATGACACTTTTATCTGTAACTGCAAACACATATTCATCCCAGTCCGATTCCCAAAACACAAGTGAATGAGTCTCTCTCTCTCTAATATGGGTCTGAACGAGCTGGTCACAAGTAAGAACCGAGGAACAAACTGTGATTGGGGATTTGCTCTCTTCAGAAAAGAAAAGAAAGGGGGAAAATCATAGAAAGTAGGAAAAGACATGTGGTGCCTGGCTGCCACCTGGTGAGATGTCATGTATCATTAAGTGTGTTCTAGTCTGGCACGCTTCTTTCTGTTATCAACCCCGGACAGAGCAGCATAACTACTACGCAGCATTCTTTTCTCATGCTAATGAGTTGCAGAAATGCTACACCCAGCCAGACGCCCTGCACCCTCGTCAACTCCCTACATCATACTGCCCATCCTTTAGCACCACTTTCATGCAAAGCCTACCTGAAATAGTGTCCTGGGCTACCTCCCACCTCTCTACCTTTTCTTTATGGCACTCCAACCACAAGGCTAATCTTCCCACCATGCTATCCTTCCAAAAATCATCCATCTTAGCTCCCCGCACAGCCCTCCTAACTGCATCTCAGCTTTTTACACCAGCCTCCCCAAGGTCACACAGGGTCAGAGATTTAGCATAATTTATCATATCAGTGTGAGATATTCACGGTGGCCACGCGTAGCCTGTTCATGCTCCTGCTGCTTCTGATTAGCATCTCATTTCACAGGCCTGACTTCTAAAAAGCCCTCAGTCCCTCCACATTCCCTCCCAAGACCCCCCCATCCCACCCTAATTCTACCCCTGTACCCCAGTATTATAAAGATGAGCAATGATGCCTGATAGGCCCAGTAGATTTTTTTTAGATCCTTTCATATAACAATGACCCTAAGCATTTTTGGGTTCTTCTGTTTACTTCCTTAGTTTTGCAGAGGAGCTTTAGCTTTGCTCAGGAGATTTTGAGTGACACAGATTTATTTGATATACAATCCAAATTAGCTTGGTAGCTACAATGCAAACTTAAAGAATCAAATTCTAGACAGCAAAGCAATCTTAAAAACTAACAAGTAAAGTAAGTCTGTGTCATTCAAAATTGCCACTGTATGTATGTATTCGTTCACATACATAAAATACATATACACTAATCAGCCACAGCAAAACCATAAGCCTTACACTGTGGAGGTCTCTGACCCATTGAGTTATGGACTCTTCAAGACCTCTGAATATGTGTACCTAACTCCAGGATGTTAACAACAGGGAGTCTCCATAGGTTGGACTAGATTGTTCACCAAATCCCTTAGATGCTCAGTTAGATTGAGATCTCAATTCATTCCCTCACCATTTTTGTAGTTGTGCAGCACATGATTTATATGACAAAGGCACCTTCTTTCATTGCACCATGCTCCAGTTCTGATGTCCATGAGCCCCTTGTAGGCACTTTCAGTGCTAGGCACTCTGATTGGTCTGTGGCTATGCAGCCCCATACACAGCAAACTGTGAAGAAAAAAATGCATTGTTAGTTGTTTGTACTTTTCCAAACCGTGCTCCTCTGGGAAGTCCCATACCTAACTAGTCCTTTATTACATCAAATCAGGTGTGCTGATGAAGGAATATAATACATTCCTGAGGTACCTTTCTGTCATAGCCAGCCTGAAATTTTCCCAGCAATTTAGGCTAAAACGAGGCAAAATAGAATACTGCCCTGTCACCTTAAATATTTAATAGTTAAGACCCAGTTAAGATCATTTAGTGAACTGGCAATTGTTTGGATTAACTTTAAGACTTTTATAGGAATTTTGCCGAAATTCCTATAGTGTTACTGTGGGTTGTTTTAATTAGGGCTACTCAGTGGACAACAATATGTGTGCAGAGTGCTATTTGTTTATGCAGTGTGTAATAAAGCATACTGCATTATTACCGAGCAATGCGCAAAAATTCTGGAATTTCTCCCACCGGCATCTCTGAAAAACCCACACAGACACATTCATTTTGCATGCAGAGTGCTGCGTACGAAACAGTGAGTTGTGAGCTGGTGACTGTGTGAACATTAGGGACAGAATCCATTAGAGTTTATCTGAGAATCAGGAAAGGAGCAGACCTGTGATAGATGAGCAAATCCAGTTGGCCATTAAAAAGTCATTTCAGAGACAGATAGGCGGCAGGTTCTTCCTACGTCTACTGCAGGAAACTAACGCTTTCAGAGGGGGTGAGAGAGAGGAGAGAGTGAGGAAAGAGAGGGAGAGAGAGAGAGAGAGAGAGAGAGACAGCAAGAGACAGAGAGAAAGGTTAAGAAATCAGGCCACAGGAATTTTCTGAAATAAAGAAAACAACTGCAGATGTTGTTTTGTGTAAATACTGTATTTATGCACAGCACAAATGAATAGTTCAGTCTTGAGTGATTCCTCACACCCCTATGCTAAAATTACTTTGCTGAGCTTTAATGACCAAGTCTTGACGTACTATCTTAGCTCCTGGAAGATCATTATAATAACCTAAAACTGCTTCACTGGAGAGAGACAACTTGGTACACACTTGGCCAGTCTATTAATGGCTCAACTGAAAAATAATGGTAATGCCACTAAAAGCTAATCTTCTGTGAAAAACATTCAGGAGATCCGAGGCAAACAATATCCATTAAACAAGTGTAATTTAGAAGAGCATTCATTAATCCAGCCAATCTTCCATTCTTAAAGACCCTTGAAGAGGCTCTACAGTCTCCAAAACATAGGTGGTGTTAAAGCATGGGGTGGGGGGTGGGGGTGGGGGGGCAGCTACAGCTGAGAATGCAAGCTCTGCCACTTTAAAAGGAAATGACATTACAAGGCTCATGAATAAAGATGAGCTGGCCTTTCTGCGCATGCATCATAGATCATATATCAGCAAGAGCCATCTATCAGTGAGAGAGGAGCTGAAATCACCAGCGTGGCCCTGTGCTGCCCAATATTAATACCAGAGAGGGGGAGGGTTACTGTCATGCAGCAGCAGCAGCATTAGCCTCCTTTACAGCTTCTTCTCACTGCTGATCTTAAGCACTACACTTACACCTGCAATCACTAATCACTCTCTCTGTATTTCATTGGCTGATCAGCATGTATGCTTGAGCAGTTGTGAAATTAAATTCCATCAATCATAATTTTACAACCCGATGGTAGAAAATGCAATTAAGGGGAGAGAATGAACTCCTCTTCATAAAGAGCCTCAAAATGTTCTGCAAAACACCAGTTACATTTCGCAGGCAGGCCTAATCTCTGGCCAAATGGCTAAGCTAATTTGTGCTAGAGTGCATGTAGTCCCACGTGTTATCTTCCCTGGTCAAGTTTTAAATTGAGTAAAAAAAACCTTACAACATGTCTGCCAAACAACACAAGACTTCACAAGCAAAATGTCTGCCTGACACCACATTTATCTCTAACTCTACATCTCTGGTTCAGGGGATTTTGGAAATCCCAAACCCTGTTTTTGCATGAAGAAGAATCAAACTTCACGATACTATTAGAATGTGGTCAGTTACAACTCCTATTCACATGAGGCTGTTAATATTAATAATATCATCCTCGCTCAAAGGAAACTCATCTGGTTAAATGTCACAAGTTTAATTAATGACTGGTCCTGCCTGACCTCGGCAAGGAGAGGCTCGCTAACGCTAATGCCATGCAGGCAAACTGGAATAATTTAGCATGTTAAACGCAAAGTCAATTAACCTTCTGTAGTAGCCAATGACACCCCCCCCCTCTCACATAAAGAATCATCTTCATCTTATGATCTTATGAGGCTGATGAGGGGATAAACAGTTGAATGACTCATTAGGACGAAATGTTTGTTTTTTCCTTTAAAGCCAATAACTAATTAGGATAACCATTATGTACTGATTCATTTAAGCATAAGCTTACTTAAGCTTATGTGTTCATATGGGTGGCGGGTGTATACCTCGGAGTACCGCTTAATGCATTTTTAAAATGCACAACAACAGAGCGTGTTGCTTTGCTTTCTCATTATCTATGATTCTCTGGCTGACTCTCATCTTGCAATCTCTTTCTCTTTGGCCCTTTCGCTTTCTCATTCCGTAGGGGTGCCTGATCACATCAGAAAGGTATTTGATTTCAAAGCCTGTTTGAAGGCACTGATGCTGAAACAAAGTGCCTGCGACTGTCTGCTCTCTTATGAACACAATCAACCCCTCCAGTTCTCTCTTTCAAGCTCAGGGCTCTCCCCCTCTCTTCCCGCACCCCCTCCCTTCCCCCCTTAATGAGATGCGCAGAAATCATTCTGAGGTGAGATGTAATTTAGACCTCATCTCCCAGCACAATACACCCCTGACATGCAATCACACATGCATGCGCATGCACACACACGCACACACACACACACACACAACTAAAGCAGTTAGGGGCGCATGTTCTGTTTTACGAACAGCAGCTAGCTAGCATTATACACAGCCTACAAGCAAACTCAGCTGTTGGCATGCTCTCCCTTCTACAGACACACACACACACACACATGAACTTGGATTTCAGTTTGAACCTTAGCTCCATTGATTGTGTCCCATTTAACCTCCATTGATTTGCAATTCTCCTGTCGATTGCTTGCCTCCTACAGACTGTCAAAGGAGAGTTCACTGTACACTTAATCTGGTTACTGGCAGGGCGGTAACACAAGCACTACAAACACCCAATGGAATATCACAATCTTGTGGTTTAGTGTGTATTTCTAAAACAGCCCCTAGATTGTTAAGTGGATTAAGGGAGGGGAAAAAATCTAATAATAAAGGGTCAAAAAGTATAAAAAAGAAAACAAAATCCCCTTCATGGGAACAAAGAGACAGCTGTTGGACCAACAACAGTACTGAGGGTCAGAACAAAATGATGGTGTAGTAAAACGAAACAGACTTTATTGAATGCTTGTATAAGAGAGGACGGGAGAGAGACACTAGCCCATTGACTCACATGATAAACACAAGTGCATAATGAACATGTACATTATTTGGTGATCGCAACAGTAACATTTGCAGGAGCACATACAGTAAACAGAGCCTTTCACAGCAAGTCCAGACTCAAGAAAATGAGTGTACACGGTACGGTCCCCTAACCAGGAGAACACGGAAAAAAAACAATCCACTGAAACAACAATGTGATATTTGGAATGCAAACTTTGTATAAATATAACATCATTGGTTTTCAACATTAGTTGGTTCAGTTTTTAACATTGGTTGTTCAAAGAGGAGAAAATAGCATGGTTCATGGATGTTCATTCACAGTCTTCACAGTAGTCTTGGAGTGTGTGGGCAGAGCTGCAGCGAAATGGAGACGGGGCTCTGGCTACCGTCTGTAGCCATTAAAGCTTCAGCAAAAAGCAAAAACCAAGCATGCATCTTAGTAATACAAAACTACATTAGCAGCACACTGTTATTTCCTCCAAAATAAAAACCCAGCACATTTAGCAAAACAAGTAAAAATAAAGACAAATAAAAACAAACAGACAAAAAAGATAGGTCAGTCACAGAGAAGGTCAAATGAATCTCCATCTATATTACAAACTGCAATGGCTGAACTACGGTGCTGTCCCATACCCTCAACAGAGAGGCTTTGCGGTTTTTGGTTTTGTTTGTTTTATATATGAGGTCACAAATGTTCTTAAACAGTATTCTCATAGCTGGCTCCATCATCTAAAAAGGTTTCCATTCCTTAAAAACAGTAACATTTTTTTTTTTCAAATATAAAGAGTTTTCCCCCATCCTTTGTATGCACCAATGGTACTTTATCTTTGGATTTCCTTTAAAGCAATACTGTGAGGAATTATTGTTTTCATCAGTAACATTATTGTTGTTGTCACCATATATGGCAAGTGCAGAAACATTCAGGAAAAAAAGATACTTTGTTGAAAAGGAGAATAAGAAACTACTTTTTGACAAAGTAAAAAAGTGGGAATTACAGTACAGAGGGTAAAAAAGTTTGAATTAAGTGCACAAATCAAATAATTTTGAAAGAAAGCAAAAAACATTTTGTAAATCTGCAGTAAGAGTAATCATTTACAGATATGGTCATGCTCCTTAAACTTGGCACAGCACAGGAGGGGAGGTTGTACAGTAACTTTCAGCTAGGTTCAAAGGGGTAAAGTATTAACATTGGCATGGCTGACAACAACCTCAAGTGTCTTTGACTGGGATGGTACAAACCTTAAATATACAAGTAATTTCTTTTAAATCTACCATACAATTAAGTCATTTGAATTCAACAATCTACTCAACACCAAAATGTCAATACATGTATCTATCTCACAATGTTTTTTCCCCATTTTTTAAGAAATCGTTTCACACAATTAAAGTCTGCATTACTTTGTTGTGTCTGAACGAGTACTTGTCCGACATAAAAAGCAAAAACAAGAATTATTGACAAAGCAAACCATGTTTCCATTCCTAACAATTGTTTTGGGCTTCAATTATTTTCTATTGGTATGAATCAGAACACCAATGTTCAGTAGCAGAACAAAATTAATACATGTTGACCTGAGAGTAGACAACATTAAAATACGTTAGTTTAACAAGCCAATATCATACTATTTCAACAATTAAATGTTGGCAAAACTTGTGTTTGTGTGAGTGTGTTTAAAACAAAAAATTAACAGACTTTTGGTTAGTTAGTTATTAGGTTAGAATAAAACCATCTTAGGTTCTACTCCAGTCCTTAGCTGTGCACACCTTTTTCCAAACAGTGTTAACCTATTCTCAAGTTTTAACTGACCAGCATATTCACATGGGAAAACATTCTACTGACACTTTTTTTGGTTACAAGCATTTGAAATGCAAGTTTTGTCCTACAGGATTCAGTCCTTTTAAAAGTCAATTTTAAACTATCGCTAGGTTATCGCTGGGTCTCTCTTGAATTTTTCTTTTAGTCCATCACATGTCTATCACTGAGAGTTTTCTCTCCCAACCATCCTACCTTGTTTTTTGTTTTTTATATTTTTTACAATGCAATGGAGTCTTTCCCAAAGCAGGCAAATGTACAGCACAAATAGTCAGCATACAGCTCCAGTATACTACAGTGCCAGTATGCTATGTTGACTCTTGTTCTTCTGATGATCCATCACTGTTGTAACACCCATTTGAAGAGTCTGTTGTTTTTAAATGACATGATGTAGCATGACCAGGTAGGCTTGAGGTAATAATTGAGGGCAAAGGTGGTAGTGAAGCATTAGCTTGGGAGCAAGAGAGTTGTGTAGCTTCAGATAAATCTGTAGAGGTTGATGGAGATTGGGAACACTGAGCAACTGAAGTGCTTTGGGTAGAACAGGTTGCAGAAGGACTCTCTAGAGCAGACTGCTGGAGCTGTGACACTGGAGGGGATATCTGGTTACCAGGTGGATTTGGCTGCGAGGTAGATGAGGAGCTGACGTGAGGTAATAGACGAGAGACATGCTCTTTGGCATTAAGTCGCTCTGCTACTCTCTGTCTGTGCTGATGCTCCTCCAGGTGCTGGATGAGCTTTTCATTGCCATGGAGAGAGATCTTACAGGCAATGCAGTCATAAAGACAAACATCCTTACTTCTCTCTTTGCATGTTCCTTTGGAGACAATACACTGGCTGATTAGGAAGCCTTCATCTAGCTGCTTGGTGCTGCCAGAGGAACAGGGAGGGGAGCTTTCTCCATATGAAGTGCCTTGGTTCTCTTCAGGTTTGGATGAATCCAGGACAAGGTCTTTGTTATAAGCCATTTCCTGCAACAGCTGTTTCTGCTGGAGCTGCAGCCGGTGATGCATCAATGCGCCCTGCAAATTGTGCTGATATTGTTGGAGAATGGATCCTGGAGACAAGCCCATTAGAGCCTGTGGCAAGACTGGGCTATATGGGAACATGCCTTCCATACCAAACATGGGTTGCAGAAAACTTCCTGTGAGAGCTGTGGGGATTTGTGGAGGAAAGATGGGGGGGAACCCTGGAATAAGACAGGGAAGGAGGGAATTTGGGAGCAAAGCAGGCTGATCTGTGGACCCTGCTCCATGTGGAACTTGTATCTGAGTAGGTTCCATGGTGTACTCCTTATCAGGTTTTGGTGTAGGTGTAGCTGGTCTCAGAGATTCTTGTTTTTCTTTACAGTTGGAAGAGTCAGAATGAGTAACATTACCAATTTGAATCCTTTCAGCTTTTCCAGTGGAACTGATGCTATTCTCAGAGTTGTTCTCTTTGGAAGATTGGAGTTGCAGGCCCAACTCTGAATTCTTTGGAGTTAAGACAGAGTTGGTTGTGCTGACGTGGTCTTTGTCATTGGCTGGTAACACGGAGGAAGAGGATGATGCATCAAGTCCATTTGAGGGGTCATACCTTGGATCTGTGTGTAGTGATTAAAGAAAGAGGTTCTATATTTAGAACCAAGTCATATAACACTATATATATAACATACAGTATGGTTTAAAGTAAAGTAACATTCGACAGTAAACAGATCAAAATGGATTTGCAATTAACATACATTACCTGATTTTGTGGAAGTGTAGCTTGCTACTGATGTGTTGCCAATCCCTGACACACCTGCAATGGGCAGGTGTAAATACTGAGGGGTAGTGTGACCAAAGCCCACTGAAGACTCTGCAGACTGTGGCAGAGTTACTGGCAGGATTTCATTTGCCTTCTTGAGTTGATCCACTCCTTGATGAGTCATTAGGTGACGAACACTTGCAGGGTCAACATATTCCTTTTCTCTATCTACTTGTCCCCCTAGAGCCTCTTTTACTTTAGCAAGATGCTGTGGGGAGAAGATGTGGTCCCGTACAGATAGACAACCACTGTATTTAACAGAACAAAGAGTGCATTCTGTCTTGGGTCTCTCAGTACATGTACTCTCTGTACCAAATTGTTTGGCAAGGCTGAGTTTGGCCTTTTTTTCCTTGGCACGAGCATTCTGAAACCATACCTGTACTACTCTTTTGGCAAGTCCAATATCATTACCCAAAGCTTCACACTCCAACATGGTGGGGGTTTTATAGTCACTAAAACAGGCTTTGAGCACTTTTACTTGCAGATTGCTTAGTTGAGTGCGGTAGCGTTTCTGTCCATGCCTGTCACTATCTATGTTAAGACTGTTGGATCCTCCAGGACATGGAGAGGCAGGGTCTGCTAAACTTGAGTTCTCACTGTAATCCAAGACCAAATCATTTTCAAAATCCTTAGCACTGAAACTCATTGTAGGGCTAACTAGCCCTGCAGACATCTTGTCTTCATTTTCTGAAGAGGCCTCTCTCTCTGAAATAAAGGACAACTGATCAGTGCTATTAGTTTTTCCCTCACCAGAGTAATTTTCCTCATGAGATGTTGTTCCATTGTGTACTACATTCATAGACACAACCTCTTGGTTATTTAGCTTCCTGCGTTCAAATGACTCTTGGCTTGAAGGAGAGGAACCTTCAAAGTCATTTAATCCCCCACTCTTTTGTGGCTTTGGACTGAGGCGCTGCTGATGCGAAGATAGATCTATGCTTTTGCTGGTTGGAGACTCTGGAGTTGGCATTTGTGAACAGTTAGAGAAATGAAAGGGGTCCATTTTGATCTGTGAGCTTTCCTGATCTTGAATCATGCCAGATAATGCCATACTGTATCCTGCATTCTTTGCTTCATGCCAGTGACGTGAACGTATGTGAGCATCAAGGGCAGTTTGTGCCTTAAAAAGTGCTCGACAGAACGGACAGCGACGGTGGGCTTGAACTGGACAAAGAGCACGAAACTGACCTTTCCTCTCACGGGCTCGTGTATTTTGAAACCACACCTGTACCACTCGTTTCTTAAGGCCCACCTCCTGGGAAATGTGGTCAAGCATTTGACGTGTTGGATTAGAATCTAGAAGGTATTTCTGGTATAATACCTCCAACTGCTCTGGAGTGATAGTGGTCCTCATGCGCTTGTCTCGTTGCAGATCATCTCCATTATTATCCCAGTCAGTTTCCAAAGAACTGTTTCCTGATTTCTGCTCTAATTTCCTCTTTAAGGAGTTTATGGTTGAGTCAGGAATGGCTGCCACTGAAGACGAACTGGCTGAAATCTGTGGGAAACCCCCAGAAAGTACATGTCTGGCCATCATAGGATTGGATGGATCAAAAAGCATAAGAGGAAAGTCCATAGAGCGATCCAGAAACTGTGGGGTAACGAACTGGTTTTGAGCAACAAGGAAGTGCATCTGCTGATGTTCTTGCCAGTGCTCAAAAGAGGGGAAACTCAATTTGCACTGAATGCAGTGATAAGGACTAACCTGCTGTGCTGCTTTTAGGTGTTGCTGATGGGAAGAAGAACTTGCCATAGAGCTGAAACTTTTTTGAGAACTTTGTGATGGAACTGGGCTTGTTTGTTCTGCTGATGGGTTAGACTGTTTGTTTTGAATGGGAGAGGGGGAACAGGTTTTTTCCACAGGCTTTTGCATCTCTTCATTAGACAGCTTTGGATGTACAATTGACTCTTCAACTTTTGAGTTTCCAGGACAAGGTTCTGGGTCACAAGATCCTTCTGCTATCTGTGTGTAATCCTCAGTGAAGGAAACACAAACAGTGTCAAGGTGCAAATCCTCAGGCTCTAACTGCTGTTTTTCTGTGGACTTTACATTTGTGTTGGTCTCGGTGTAATTTGAGGAGCTGGACGGTGTTGAAGGGAGCCTTGATGATTCAGAAGGACTGTGAGGTTTAGTATCCATTAAAAGCTCATTTTGGTCACCCTGCTCTTCCTCATCATCATCTTTATAGCAGACTTTCTTTTGATGATTAATAAGATCAAAAATGCGTTGAAATACTATACTGCATTTCTTGCACTCATAGTTGTTATTGGAAGTACGGATATAGCGGTCATTAGAAAACTCTCTGTATTCACTGTCGTTTCCCCCTTCTCCCTGGTTCTCATAGTTCTTCCTAGCTTTTTGACGAGCATTTTGAAACCACACCACAATGACACGAGTGGGAAGATTCAAGAGACTTGAGAGTTGCTCAAATTCATCATCTTTAGGATAAGCATTTGCATCAAAGAAATCTTGTAGGACCCTCAGCTGGTAGTCAGAAAACCTGGTCCTTGAAGATCTCCTTCCTCCAGAATTCTCTTGCCTAAGAAGCTCAGGAGAGGATGGTCTGGAATCCACTTTAACATCTTCCAAGGTCGTAATAGGTGGGTTGTTAAAATTGTATGGAGAATCTTTATTGCGCTGCCGTTCCTTGAACAGAGTATTTCTAAACCAGTGCTTTATAACTTTATGTGGCAGGCCAGATTTGTTGGCCATCTCTTGGATTTGTTCTTCATTTGGGGAGTTATTGATGTCAAAATACTGTCGCAGAATTCTTAGCTGATCATCTGTGATCCTGGTTCGAGGCCTTTTACCCTGCTGCTGCATCATGCCAGGAGCTAACTGAGGATGATAAAGCTGGGACAAATCAGTCTCAACAGATGGCAGATGTACAGGTAGTTGAGGAGGCAAAGCCTGGAGAGGCATGGGATGCATCATGAGAGGGGGAAAAAGTGGCAAGTCAATGGGTATGGAAATTGGAGCTAATGGAACTTGGGAAGTGGATACATCAGAGGGAGTAACAGTGGGTGTTGAGACAGGAATGGTTGATACTGGTTTCTGCTGAGCTGGTTCTGTTGGGGTGGGAGGGGGCAGAGGTGAATCAGGAGAGGGTGGAGAGGGAGAAGCCTCAGGAGTTACAGGTCTAAAAGGAAAAAGTTTGTCATATTGTTCTCTGTAGTCTTTGGCAAATTTCTCTAATGAATGTATTGGGAAGAGAGTGTGATGAATATGCTCTTTGTGGCTCTTTAGTATCAATGCATTCGAAAAATGTTTCCCACAGGACTCACACTCTAGTTTTCCAAAGAACTCTGTATGATGCACCTCTTTGGTGTCAGACATAATCTCTCCATTTGGTGCAACCTCCTCCTGATTTTTTTGACACTGTTGCTTATTTTCATTAAACTGCATGACTAACTCAAATCCTATATTCTCCAGCAAAGCCTTTGAAACATTACCAGATGCATCATGAGCTACTCGTGGTGGAATTAACTCTGTGAAAATGTCTTTGCTACCCAAAACCTCATCCTCAAGGTCTTCTTGTGCTTTAAAAGGATCAGCATTATCATGGGAGATTGAATCAGGCAGCTCCCCTGTTGCTTCATTATTGCTTTGTCCATTTGTATTTTTACTCTCAGAATCAAAGGTCTGACCATGAACTTGTGGAACAGGAACATCCTCAGAAGCCACACAGAGTGACTGGTGAGGAGTATGGGCTACATCTCCAGTCAATGGCTCTTTACAAGAAGATATAAGGCTAGCCTGACGGGGTGACTCAGAGCAATCTTCTGATGCAGCAGGTTTTGCTGTGCTTAGATTTAAGCCTGAACTTTTCAGGTTGAACTCAGGGTTAATCTGAAATTCCCCACCTGGGATGAGAAAAGGAAGGAGCAGCTGCTGTTGCTGCTGAAGTGGAAGGAGAGCATCTGTTGTGATGGAAAAGTGGTGAAGAAGTGCTGGGTTGAACAAATGAGACTGTAGCAGAGCTGCTTTCTTTTGGAATTCCTGTTGGATTTGAGCTTGGGCCTGCGCTAACTGCTGTTGCTGTTGCAATAATTTATGCTGTTGCTTTGTTGCTGAAGTCATCATGTCTACAAAGTGTTTTTTCTTACTTTCTTCAGATGTTGAAGAATGGCCTGCATTTTGGTTTGATACTACATTGTGTTCAGTGCCTGCCTGGTTCAATTGCAGTTGACTGAGAGTTGTGGAAGCACTAGTTGCATTGCTCACAGTACCCATGGACTTCAATGCTGTGGGAGAACTGACAGTTGTGTTGACTGTTAAGGGAACTGTCTTACCAAGCAAAGGGCTAACAGAAGTGGAATTTGCTCCTGTTGAATCAAGTTTGGCTGCACGAGCTTTAGTTTGGTGTAGGACAGAACGCATATGTATCTCTAAGGTGGAGCTCTGACTGTAAGCTACATTGCAAATGCTACACTTAAAAGGTTTGTGGTCAGTGCTGCTGCTGATAGACTCCTGCAAGCCTGCTGAAGAATCCTGCACCGAACGCTTAACTTTGTGCAAGTGCGAGACAGAATTATAGTGTACCAAGAGGATGTTTTTCTGTGTGAAAGATTCCTTGCAGATTGTGCATTTGAACGGTCTTGATGGATCCAGAAATTTTTCTGTTGAAAGGTTGGGACCTTTTCTTTGAGGAATTATAGAATGTTTTGGATAAGCCTCAACATCTTCTCGATTTAAACCATAATCACTGTCTGCAGGGCTTACTTTCTCCTCCGTGTCACTCTCTTCATCTTCCTTTACCCTCTCCTCCTCAAGTGATCCCTGTTCTTCACCAAGACCTTGACCCTCGGTGCCCAGGAGGTCTGCAGTCATTAGTAAACTGCCACAGAGTTGCTGCAGTTGGGCCTCACTAAGCTCCAGATGACTGGTCTCCAAGTGTTTCTGCAGGGCCTGAAGTGTACGAAAGCTGCGGTGGCAGAGGCAGCACATAGTAGCAGCCCTGATTGCATGGTATTGAGAATGGAGCTGCAGCTTTTCAGCAGTTTTAAAGGCAAGGCTACACTGACTGCAACGGTACTTGTAGACATGGCGATCAGAAATCGAATTTTGAGGCCTCTGGCTGTGGAAATGGTTGAAGTGTGTCTGAAGGGCACTGGATGATGTAAGAACTTTGTTGCAGCCTTTCTGCCAGCAAGGGAAAGCTGCAGTGTTTTCCTTGGTGGATTCTGCATCTTCTAAGGGTTCCTTTTGAAATTTTGACATCTCTGGATGACATGTGGCTTTACTATCCAGCTCATCTTCACCTTGTTCTAACACACAAATAAAAACAAAAATAATAGGTCAAAACAAATATCATATTTTTAACACATTTACGATTAAGGCAGAAATTCACAGGAAGGACTTAGAAGGGGAATTTGATGACAACAGCACTGTATTACTGTTGAATTGTTAGGTACGTAAAATGTGTCAAAATCTAGAGACTATAATAATAACACAATATTGTAAAACACAATACAAACATACTAACCTATTATTTTCTGTTTGCTATCATTTTATTTTATTAATTTCTCTTTCAAGGAAAATATGTAATACATGAAAATGCCATAGCCAAGGTTTTAAAAATGTGCCTCTATGCACTAAAGCGGGGGTCCCCAACCACCGGTCCGCGGACTGGTACCGGGCCCTGGGTAATGTGGTACATTACAAAAACTGACATCCTTAGTGAAAATAGTTTCTGATATTAAACGAATTCCTGACGAAATATAGGTTGGGAACCACATTCTAAAAGGATTAGACCATACTACTACCACCCCCCACCACATTCTACAAGGTTTAGACCGTACTACTACCACTACACCCCCCGCCCCAAATATTTTCATTTAATGTAAGCTACTGGAATGCATAGCTAAAAAAATAAATAGTGCCATTGTCACTTTAGTTCACTGATTGCAGAAATACTGTCTTTACATTTCCCTCCCCTCATTCTCTGACCTCCCAGTTTTAAAAAGATTTACATTTTTAGTATTTAGATGCTTTTTTCCAGAGCAAATTTCATTCTCTAACTACAGGTGACTGCAACTTGGGGTTAAGGGTCTTGCTCAGGGATCCAGTGGTGGTAAGCTGAAGGTAGAATTCGACCCCCTGAACTCTTGGTCCTACCCACTAGGCCAACACCACGATCTCTGGCCCATGTTGGAGGCATATAACTAATGTTACAAAGTATATTTTTATTGTTCATTATTTTCCTACTGTGAGATCTTACTAAACTGCATTGGTTCTATTTACTTGCTTGTGTTCAGGCTTATACCTAGTATTCATAAAACTACAGTTATACCTACCATCAGCCCTCTTAGTTCCATTGTAGCTGGAATCTGTTTTCGTCTGCTGAGCACTGGAGCTTTGTACTGGTAGAAACATCTTCTCTGGCAGCACATCTGAGGCAATAACCTGGTAACAGAAGGGGGACATAGTTGTTATGGGTTTATTAAATCACAAAATCTTATTTAGTCATTCCATAGCTAGGTATGATTTATAATAAAATTATGCCATTAGGCTGTGCTGTAGAGAAGGAACACAGACAGTTATACTTGCACACAGATACATCCAACAATTTTATTTTAAAAGAGCACTGCAGAAGTATGGGTTTATAAGTTCACAGGTTAAGAGTGATGGGATTAACAATGTGCTTAGGCAGCCCTGGATCAAAAAGCCATATTATTTTCCCTCCCCTCATTCTCTGACCTCCCAGTTTTAAAATGAGCAAATCAGTGCATCTGTGATGCATAAAGGCATTCAGACAATCACATAACAAAACAAAATGGCTGCCATTTCCATCACAAAGCACACCATTTCAGGAAGGTGCTTCATTAGAGGACATGAGGCAAGCACAGAGATCTTCTGAAGGTCACATTTAATTTAGAGCAAATAATTGGGAAGCACAGCTCATAACGAAATCCACCTAGCACCAGATCAGGAGTAACAAAGCTCAATTATTTTCATTACCCTATCTCAGACTAAGTGAGGTGGGGGGAAGCAGGGATAAGCCATACAATCAGGGTAGCAATTGAATATAGGATGCAGAAAAAAAGAATAACAAAAGGGCCAACACAAATCCAAAAGTTGCACAAGCATAAGTAAGTGAAAAAACATATGCTTGTCACATTGGAAAATTTCACATGGCTCGTGGTTCAACAAAATGAATTGTAGTTTATTTTAAATATATCTGTGCTTCAGTGCAAGACAGAGAAAAATACATAAGAACAGCTTCATTACTTATAGTGCTCGATATTTATGAGTGTGTGTGTGCACACACGCATGTGTGGGTGTGTATATATATGAAATATTTTTTTTCATGTATACCATTGTGAAAATAAACCTAATAATAATAACATAACAGCTTTTCCTGAAACAAAGAATGCAACATTTTCATTCTATTGTATGCTTATGAGCCAAAATAAAATCACCATATTACCAGAACATTTACGCATATATTATTTAAAACTGTTGATTGCTGATTTATCTGATTAAAACTGAATATACAAATCAAAAGTCAACTTGTTTAGACAGATTTAGCTTGGCAGAACAAATGAATACAACATGTAAATATAGATACTGAAGACTATTTAGTCTCTCTGAGAAGAAAAAATACATGCATTTCACTACATAAGCAATAATTGCAAATTCTTGCATAATTATGTGATTGCATGCATAATTGCATGGCATTGAAGAAGACAAACTAGGTAACATAGCCCAAGTGCAAAGCAATGTGCCTAGTAAGAAATTAAATTGCTCTCTGGACTTCTTCTAGACATTAATTCTACCTTGTACTGTGAATGTGTCATCTAGATCTTGGAGTCAGTGTAGTGTAATGTTGTAATAAGTCATTAAAATAGATTGTTATCAAGAGAAAGATTCACTGTAGCTATGCATTTTTGTACTTAGCCAACAACATATAATCTAACAATTGTTTACATAGAAACTTGTGCCAAAATCAGCTGTAACTGCTTGCTCAGTAAAATTTAATCTACTGTTAACACTGTCTTTCACTATCTAGTACAGATTTTGCAGAGGGCCACAACCCATTTCCCAGTTGATGACTCTTACCGTGTTGATTAGTTTCTGTGTGCAGTCTGTAGTGACACTGTGCAGGTGTGTGAGGTGAGTACGCAGGAGAGCAACACTGCGCAGAGTGTCCTGGCACAGCGGGCAGCGGAGTGTGGGCTGCACAGCATGCTGGATCATTACATGACTCCTCAGACGGGCAATATCAGCATGACAGAACTGACAGAATGGGCACTGTCGCACCTGAGAGGCCTGGAGAGAGGGGATGACAGTGTAAGAGAAAGAAACAACACACTTTTAAATAATACAATCCTACAAAGCTACATATAGTAAAGTCTTCATTAATTTCAAATGGCCTGTTCTCAATCTAACCTGTTCAGAGGAAATATCATCCTGTGCTCTCAATCGTTTTGGGGGTATATTGTCATCAGTGTCTTCAAATGGAGAAAGAGGCCGTTTGGGACTGGCACATTGTTCACTCTGTTCCTTTTCTCCATCAATGAATATTTCTAAGAACCACAAACACACACATTTTCAAGATGAACATTATATTCTCCACTTAAAAGAAAACTATTATCCGATTTCAAAATCTTCTCTCCAAGCCCATGATTAATAAACAAGATAATCTGCTTAGTTTTTGTAGACCTTTTTTCTCCCCCTCTCTGTCTGACTGTTTGGTCTGCTCCTCCTGGTCAGCATTAATCTCAGTGGTTGACTCCATCTCTTTCACATCTCCTAAAGAAGGGGTGGGGGAATTGGGGGAAGAGAAAGAAAATAATGTAGATGACCAGTAAACACATTAAAACCAGTAAACACATTTGTATGTATTACAATTCAAAATGTTCCCCAAGTCTAATTCATCTGTAAAATCCTTCAGAGGAAATAATTTCATTTTGAGAGATGCTCTACTGTTTGCCTTTGTTTACTGTGAGTGTGACAACACATTCCAACCTATAGGGGTCACCCTATACTACCAGGGGTAGCCATCACCATTTAAACACACTTGGAGCGCATACACACGTTACAACAGCAAATTATGTAGACAAGGTACTGCTTTTCACTGTATATCCCCCATCTTAAAAGGATAACAGACGAGAGGAAAATAAATAAATAAATGGAGCGAAAGAAAGGCTGAAGCTCAGCCATGTCAGCATTGCTTCAACTGACCAACGGGGGGTTTTGAAAGTCACAGGAGGGAGATAATGCTGCAGAGGTCATTAGGGTCACTCACTCTGAGTCCATTTCACTTCAAAAATTGAAGGAACAGTTAAAGCTTTTAAATGGCATAACAGGCTTAGCACAATCAGTAAATAAAATGATTTTGCCTTCTGCAGAACAAGGATTGGAGACTTAAATATGTAGTATATAGTGTTACTGTAGTGACAGGACAAGAATGTTCATATTTGTTTGCATGCCATATATTTCTCTGTGATGACCATAGTTTTTGAGTGTCTAGCTGATGAATCATGAACAATAAAAAAGTGAACATTTAGAGAGCAGCCAGAAGAACATTAACCTAAACAAACATTCACAAAAGAGAGCAGACATATTCAGTTGTTCTTTTTGGTGTCTAAAAGCTGGGCTGCAGGAGGACAAGACACTGTGCCTCAGGACACACACACACACACACACACACACACACAGCCCTCCCTCTCCCCCATCCCCTTCTCCCTTGCTTTCTGGCTTTCTGCTTCCTTGGCAGAGCAATTGTTCACGTATGTGGGGGAGGGGAGGACAGAAGAGGAGAGGAGCTGATTTGGGTAGGTGTTTGAGGATTAGAGACAGGGAAGCCAGAGGAGACAAAAAGACATGAGGGTTGTCATAACAGACCAATCAAAGCACAGCTGAGGTA
>JBBMFX010000017.1:6097629-6110460 GCA_037832545.1 Rhabdalestes septentrionalis
TCTGCTAGTGGTTCTCAGAGAGGGTGATTATGACAAAGAGAAAGAAAGAAAGAGGGATAGGCCAGCTGAACACCAATTATCCTGACAGACATGCTATTGATTTTCTATCAGACCTACACAACCATAAACACAGAACACATAACCTGAAACTGTCAAATCCGCTCTGCTTATGAACGGTCCACTGCACTCGTCACATACATTCTCTCTCTCTCTCATGCACACAAAACACAACACCACTCTTACCACTTTGGCCAATAATGTGACATGTGGTTTGGATAATTGTTCTATTTAAGCATTTAAGGGAAAAAGCAAACAAGCAAATGAAAATGATAAAAAAAATGTATCCTTCCTTATACACACACATAGGCCTACAAACACACACACACACACACATGCACAAACATGCACACACACACACACACAATCACACACATTTATAACAACATTCAAATGTACAAAAAAACATGCAATGTTTTGCTGCTGTCAAGCACATTTATATTATTTATAATGTAAATTATATTATTTAATGTATTTAAAGGCTTAAATGTTATGCACAACCCAATAGTAATAATAAGCAATGAATCTGCAAAACAAACTGCACAGTAGTTTTAATTTCTTTTCAATGAACACAATGTGACATAAACTACTGATGTAAAAATAAACAAATGAAAACAAATGCTAATTAAACTTTAGAAATAAAGAAATGAAAAGCCTGGTAGACTGATTAAACTTCAGTTAATCAAATCTGTGAGACTCTTTCTCCTCACACATAGGTGAATTCACATTAAGGCAGTGAGGTCAACCCAGCCATTAATGAAGTGATGAAATTCACTTGAACGTGCTAACAGACTCCATACACACTCTCTGCACACACCTCATCAGCACTTCCTGCTCGGCTTGGAGATCAGGATACAAATACTTGCCATCATTGATCTGTTATTGATTATAAATTAGGGAATGCCCTGGTGTTCCTACTGAGATCAATACTGAGCCATTGAGACACAGTGATCCACTCCAGCACTGTTTATTCAGCACCTTCTTCACTAAAAGACTCAGTACAGCCAGTCACTTAGCATCTCTCACAGCTATCAGCTGGAGTCTCACAGACAAACAGCTGAGAGAATAACTAATATTTGTGATTAAACGTAAGGCTTAAACTTTTTGTAGTAAAACATAAACAAATAAAACCATGTCCCTGAATATTTGAACAAAAACAATAATAACGAAAATCTGCTCATTTAACATGAAAGTGTGTTTCTTAAGAAATCTGTACATGAGTCAGTCTCTATTGCTTTGGCTCAGTTATTCCCTTTAGAGATTAATTGGATAGCATTAATTAACTCATTGCTCATTAGAGGGTGAGGCCTTTATCGGCTACATTGATTGGCCACCACCCCTAGCAAGGCCTCCTTCTGGGCAGTGAGGATGTAACAAGCCTGATTATTGGCAGATAAATTAACGCAATCAATTCTTGCCATTCTCTACAAAATCTCTCACTCTGTTTCTCATTCTCTCTCTCTGACCGAGTTCAAGGATTGAGCTATTGTTTAAGTCATTAGTTGAGCTGATTTGGGGTTTGAACCAAATGCTAATTGACTCTACCACCAGCTTCTCTCAATTACCCCAGAGTAAATAACCGCCCTCTCTCTTGTTCTCTTTTCTTTCAGATTTGCTGTTTTTCTGCTTGCCTTTCAGCCCCTCCCCCTCCACCGTTCTGCCATCTTTTACAGCTGCACACTTCAGCAGCAAGCACAACATGGGAGACTAACCACTTTCCTCTATTTTTTTTTGCCTTTTAAAAAATGCTTATTTTTCTAATCAGGTAGTAATTATGCATGTTTACTTAAATGTATTTAAAATGCTTCCAAGTAAACATGTCAGTGTACATAAAAGTGCACTCTACTAAGTACAATACTCTATAAGCTGAAAACAAAACAAAAAAAAGTACAAAATGTACAATTCCTACGATGTACACTAGGTTACTAAAAAGCAACATTTTTACTCTGAGAACACTCAAAAGTAGATCAAGTGCTTGAATGAGATAAAAGGCAAAAGCTAACCTTGATACAAGAGCAAATTACAGTCTTGCTCAAAATCTTCTGCAACAACAAAAATATTCTATGTGGTTGGTTATAAAATAAGTTGGTAATTTCTGAGTTTCTACCACATTACTGAAACAAGGGAGCTCTTTTATTTAGCTATTTATAGCTGAAACAAAAGTTTCAAAAGAACTACTCCTACTTGATTTTTTGTCTATCCTAAAAGAAATCTGAAATGAGTGAAAGGCCATACATGTTTTGCTCTTACCGTTTTCTTCAGCAGGACATTTTCTGATCTTAAAGATGGCACTAAGCTCCTCCTCTTCTTCTGGAAAGCCTTTCTGGATTCGCTGTAGTCTCAGTAATCCTTCCCCTTTCTGGTGACCCAACGAATTGGAGTGCTGCACAAGACTGAGGCTGTTTTTGGTGGAGTAATCACACAGTACACAGCACAGCCAGCCACCATCAGACACAGATCCATCAAATTGCTGCAGATACTAAAAAGAATTAAATAAAAGAAAGATGTATTAGTCACATATGCATATGCATTTTTATTTACAGTTGTTAAAACATTCCAGGCAGGCTCAAACACACACATGCATCCACACACACACACACACACACACACACACACACAAATATACACCTCAAATTCTGTTCACAGCAAAAACACCAGCATGATCACATTCTCTGGGATGCTTCGTCCAGCTCTGTCATACAGTACAGTACCTACTTGGATGTAAGATGATAAATTAGCTTAATTTATTACATAGACTCACTGTGTTCACTTTCCTCAAAAATGTCTAGTATTTACCCTGATGGTGCATAGTAGAAATCTGTTGGTGATGCTAACACATGAGCCTTTTCATATAGATCTTATATATCTGATGATCGTGACACATACATATCTATAAAATGCAAGGACTGCAGTCCACCTAGATTAGCATTACTAAGAAATATAATATGTCTAGTTCCAGTTCTTCCATGTGTACAATAAATAAAAAAATGGAACATGGAAAAAGTACACAAACTTTGTCAATTGGATGAGATTTTGGATTACTTTTGGTCAATGTAATAGCTACCTTAAAAAAATTTTTTAATTACATATAGTTTAAAAAAATACAACAAAATGTCATCACATCATATCTACTTCTAATTCTTGTTACAGACCATTTCTGAGGCAAATATATCATTTTCTCTGTTGCCTTTATCCTACACATTTACAGTGGAAATTTGATCGGATGCAATTTTACTTCATGTTCAACAAGGTATTACATATTTTGTCTTCACAACAACATAATGTCATGCTTTGAACAGAGGAATAACAAATATTTTCCAATAAATATTGTTGGCTATTTTTCAATCTTTTCAATCTGACATTCACTGAGAAGTAGTTCACAGAGTGTGTAAAACACAATCACATATACAATGAGAAATTCCACTTGCTTTGCTGAACTCTAAACTGATTAGAGATGTGGTGGGCTAATGGACCACATTAGCAGGAGGGAAAAAATAACATACAATCAATCTCCATTACTAAACAGACCACAGAGGCCAAGAGGCAAGATAGCATTTTCTTCCTTAGACATTGCCATGACCATTCTTGTAGTCCCCTAGATCTCAACCTCAGCTAGAACTGTTCATGATTAAGCAGTAGGATGAATGGAGGTGTGTTGGAACCAGGAGAGAAGTGGTAGGGAACACACACACAAAAATGGTCCTCTGAGAAGCGACAACTGAAGTTTAAATTGAAGTGGTTACAAGAGACAGCAGAGTAAATCAACAGAGCCATCTCATCGGTGGAGGTCCATATATATTATTCAAGGATGAGTCAACAAGTAATACCTTTCTACATCATGCTTTCCTGTCATTGTAAATATAAAATATATTCTTTGAGAAGTAAAATGATAACAAAAATATTTGCAGTTAGTACAAGTAATTTAATATTCATACATATTCATTTTGTATTACCTCCAACAGCTTCACACTGTAATTCAGTATTTTTTAAACTACAGCCTATGTGTGCTTATTAACAACACTAAAACGGAATGTTAGATCATACTAATAAAAGACTGTCAGCTAACAAATTTGACCCAAATTTTCCTTACTTGAATATAATCCTCTGACATTTTTCTTTTTGACAGGTTTATTAAGGTGTGTAACTTAGCTGCTAATAACTTGGTTAAAAGCAGATGTTGATTTTAAGTATAGCTTTAGAGGTATGAAGAACAGATGTGGACTACTAACTCTGGATACGAGTATCTGCTAAATACCATAAACATAAACAAGCAGTTACCTTGTACAGTCTCAAGCTGGCCTCATGTCTGGAGCTCACTGTGTGTAGTTTTAGTTTCTCCAGACTGTTGGCTTCATAGTTGCAAGCATTGCACCTGAGCTGCACTTGGATTCCAGCAGCTACACACCTGAGTAGCCACTCCTCCTCTTCCTCTGAGTTTCCGTGGTTACCAGTGGCCTCTCGCAGGTGTGCTGCTAGCTGGTAACGCTGTAGGTGCTTATCTGTCTGGCAGTGCAGCTGGAAGTTGGCTCGCAGTGGTGTGGCATAATGGCAAAGTCGGCAATGATGGGCATCACCAGTTGTGCTCCTCCAATCAGCATCAGGTAGCAGGCGCTGTGCTGTCAGGTGTTGACTAAGAGCCTCCAGATTATCTGAGGAGAAATGACCACACAGCATACACTCAAACAGCCCCTCCGGAGGGTCTCCTTCCTCCTGCTTCTGGAGAGTTTCTTGCAAGACCTCACCAGGTGGCAGTACTAGACTTTGGTCAGGCAGTTTACTCTGGGCCTGACAGTAGCGGTAGAGCTCAGTGGCATTATGCCGGCGCTGCCGTTGCATGTGGGCCAGGTTCTGCTGCAGGAGGAGCATGTTGTGTGTGTGTTTCTCACTGGTCATGTGTATGCGAAGGTTCCGAGCTACATTGGTTTCATAGTCACACACTTCACATCGCCAAGATGCACGTCCTTGGAGCTTAGAGGGGGAAGGGGATGTGGCCTGGATTGAGGCTGTGTGAGACAGAGGACTTGGCTGGGATGTTGGAGCATGTGGATGTGTCTGGGTCTGCAAATTCTGCATATTGTTGAGGTGTTTGTCTGACTGCATGTGGATGCTCAGGTTGCCTTTGGTCGTGGTGGAATACTGGCACACCTGGCAACGAAAAGGCTTGTACCCACAAGTGTATGTCTCCCCTCGAGCCAGGCGTGGGTGGCTCTGTCCACTACTGCAATAAGGACATTGCCCATCCTCAGAATCTGGGTGTTTCTCCTTCATATGGGCCTCCAGGGTCTGCTGGTACTTGTAATGCCAGTTACATTTGGGGCACTTCAGCGTCTTGCAGGAGTTCCGTGAGTGCGTCATGTTTATTTGACCCCCGAAAGAGCAAGAGGATCCTTGAATGCCCTCCCGTCCAACTACAAAACCCCCATCGGCAACAGTTAATAAACTTACTCTAGACCCAACATCCACCTGGCCATCCTCTAAAGGGGACTTATTAGGCTGGATTACAGCTGTACTCAGGCTAGGAGACTGAGAATTGGTATGGCTACTGGGTAGGTCAAAGCAGGCAAGCTTGTCGTCATCACACAGCCTGCTGTTTGGTTCTTTTGCCATGGCACTGCCGTTTTCTGGCAGGTTGTTTGGTTCTGTTTCTAATGCACCCTCTTGGTTGGTATAGTCTTTTGGAGTAGAGGCTGTGGGTGAGGTTTGCACACTAGGGGAAACTGGAGCAGGACCGTGGCAGTTAAAGCTTGTTCCGCACTCTAACTCAGAGTCTGTAAGAGATTTGGTGTTGTTCATAAAGCTGGTTGCTATGGTGACAGAGTTGGGAGATTTGGGAATGCTTTGGTTTGTAAGAGCCTCTTCACCAGTGTGCTCTTGTCTGCCACTGCTGTCAATACCGCTCACACTGTCCTTTGCAGTGCAAACTACCTCTGAACTCTCCTCTCCTTCTCTGCTACTTCCATCATTCAACAAGTCATCATTCTTGTTCCTCTGTGTGCCCTCTCTGCCCAGGGTTGAAGGGTCTTTGGCAGGGCTCAGTGCTGAGGTAGGAAGGGGAGCTCTGGGTAGAGAGGGCTGGAAAGGGAGTCCTTGCTCAGAGATCTGAAGGTTCTTCCTCTCCTCCTGACTTCGCACACCTGCTGTGTAGTGTCCTGGGTTTGTGGTTGCTAACTGGGTTGACACAGCATGCTCGCGTCTATTTTTTGGTTCTAGGAAGCTGAGGAGAGGCCAGTGACTGGGACCAATAGGCTGCAGGATGGCGCAAGTGTGCTGGAGTGAGAGCAAGCGCTGTTCCTCTGTGCTAAGCATGACATTATGTTGTTGTGAAACATGACCTCTAAATGCAGGTATGCTGTTGAAAGACACGCGACACAATAAGCACACCAGGGATGGTTTGGCTCTGCTAGACAGCACCTGCTCTTCTTCAGAAGGATCTGTCCTGGCGGGATCTTTGGATTGACGAGACAGCAAAGCAAGAATATCTTCAGGCAGGTGGCACCAGTTCTTAGGGTGATGAAGGTGGAAGACATGAAAGCTCTTCTGGGTAGAACTCTGGGAAGAAGAAAAATGGCATGTGCTAATAATGGGAGGAGGAGAAGAGGACGGAACTACATCGCATGGCAGCTGACTCAAGTTATCCAGAATGTAAACAGAACCATCAGCTTGGTAAACAATCTTTCCAATCTGACGTTCTACCTCATCGACTTCATCATCCTGCTCTTCACCTTCTTCTATTATCTCTCTTCCTTTCTCTGAAAAATCTCCCACAGTATATTCATCAACCTGCTTTTCTCCTCGTTCACATCCACTTCCAAATATCAGCTGTTCTCCCTTGTCTTCCTCTTCTGCTCCTGTCCTCCACCCTGGTTCCTGCTGGGTGGCCAAGCTCAGGTGAGAGGCTTTATCTCTAGGTAGCAGCAGGCTGGATGTTGGGCTGCAGAACCCTAAAGGCTGGCTTGTATAAGGGCCGGAGGCACCTTCATCTGAGACAGAGTCACAGCACTCCATCCTCCCAGTTACTGGACACACTCATCCCACACAGACCTAGAGAAAAGAAAGAGGAAATGAAGGTTGGGTTAGGTATTTTTTTCTTATTCCCATTAAAAAGAACTTTAAGTAAAAACCATTTAAAGAATATGACCCTTTTATGGGTTGTAAAAGGGTTCCCATGTAAAAGTACAAGACGAAAACTACTTTAGCCCATAAACACTGTCAAGATGAACGGCATTAAAACACAAGATGATGTTAAAATTACTGATTGTTTTATGACACACCAGAACCCCAGAGAGAGAGAGAGATGAAAAACGAGAGAAAAAGACTGTACTGCGATCAATAGCTCTTTGCCACACTGCATGACTGAAAGCTGAATTTTACATGAGGGAAGTTTCTTGGAATCACTCAAATCTCTTCAATTAATCTCTCAGCTCGTCTGTCCCTTTCCTTACTCATCTTTCTGTCTGTGGCAGCAGGCTCCCTTTAGCAAACTGCAGATTGCACAGTAATGGGGCTGCATCTAGAGGGGTTTGTTCAGTGCCAGCACCTTCAGGCTACACTCCCTGAAATCTGAGGTTCCTCCAGAGACCTATGATGCAGCAGCCCTTAAGCTATTTGAGTAAGAAGTGGTTTCAATTTAAATCTGTGCTTGTGACATTTTGGAATATCTGTTGTTTTAGAGTAGGACCTTACTTGATGCCAAGATTGAATTCCAATTGAGTATATACTCAGTAAATATATACATTTATACACACACATACACACAGTAATATTTGTGTGTGTGTGTGTTCACGCGGAAGTAACTCCTCGACCTCCCAGTTTAAAAGTGCAGATTGTGCGGCGATTCAGACGCTTATATTGAGCTCTTTTTGATCCTGACTGCTGGAGGGGTTTAAAGTGCTTATAGGAAAATCAATAGCATGAATGCTAAGCATCTTACTGGAAGCCAGAGCAGGATGCTAGCACTGTGCTAAGGATGTGTTCACTGATTTAAGCACAATCCAGTCCTCAGGCCTAGATAATGAGGCTTTGGAGGCAAGTCAAAGGCTCAGTATCACAAAAGCAAAGAGGAACACACTCTTGCATCACATCTGTGAAACTTCAATGACACTGTCCACAAGCTGCAATTAGCAATGTATGTCTTTAACAACTAGGTTAATTATAATTCTCTTTGAGACACCCCAGAACATTACCATGCAAACTATTTCTTTTTTGCGGAGTTATTTAGAGGGAAAACAGATCAATCACAGCACCATTCACACTTTTAGGACACTCTTTCAGCATGTTATTATAAAATATATATCTACCTCACATAAAGTCATCTGACCTTGTTAATGGCATTACAACTAACTAACAAAACATTCCAAAAGTACAATACAAACAACACAAAATTTACTGTCAAACCTTAAATCTTACTGCTACTTCAGATATTACATCTTGCCAGTTTACTTGACTCAACAGTTAGTAATCCCCATTCTCTTCATTCCTCCTCCCCTCTCTCTCTCTGTTTGTACAGCTGTCCCCTCTGCTGCTTGCTTGCCTTTGATCTTTGATTTAATGCACCATTTCCATTAGAAACACTAAGTCCATTCAGGAGCTAAAAGAGACTAAAAAAAAGCACAAGAAAGCCTAAGTGAGAGAAAGGCTGGAAAACCTTGGAAAAAACACGGACTCGGGCAAATCAGGCAGTATAAAAGAAAAGTCTAGATGTTACTAATAAAGAAGCTTTCTACAAATAAAGACAAAAAACAGTAGACTGAGCCCAAATCTAGACCAAAAAGAATAGAATCTATAAGCTCTAGAATCTGTTGCTAATTACAGACAGACTCACACAGGACAAAACCTAAAAAATTGAATCCTGGTGAAAAAGGGCTTACAGGACGAGAAATTCCCAAAAGGAATGGTAGCAGAATTAATGGCCAAAAGGTAAATAACCACACTTGTTTTGGCTTTGTAGAAAAAGTAAAGAATGTCAAAAGCATGCTTAATATTTTCCCCCAAATTGCAGTTCTATTTATGTGCCTGCAAAAAGATCAAAGAACACACTGACTCTTCCCTAGCTGAATCAGGTTTTAAAAACCTTTTGGTTCATCAGGGAATAGCCATTTTTATAGAACGATTCAGGCATGGTTCAACAGTTTAACTGTCTACTAAAACTTAAAGATACATTTCCAGACTCCTACAGAGTATATTTGTGTGAAGTTCAGTTCCATATATTTATTGATAAGACTGCTTTTCATTCATTATTATCAGAGTAATTAAAAGGTACGTGTTTCTCACATATCCACACAGTTTGTACATTCACTTTAGTGAAAAATATAGCCTGATAATAAGTGCTTTAATTTGGAGCTTAAAGATCTTCATGAAAATGCATGTCTACCTTCTTTCTATTTACCAGAGGAACAACTATATAAATGTTTGAGTGTTCTGACACACTTAGTGGCATATTTTTTATCATTCACAGCATATAGCAGCTTTAAATTCACAAGCATATTGTACCCAGCACATACTGAAATTAGCTAAAGTGCTATGTTGTACAAGCCTCACCTCCCATTTTATAAAGATAATTCATTTAAAATGTTAGCTAAATATTGCTTACATTTTAAACAAATTATATTGTAATCAATAATAATGTGTGTGTGTGTGTGTGTGTACTTGTTTTGGACATTCAGTCCAAAGACTGTTTCATGTAATTCACACGTGTTTGGGACTAAGGACATTGCATTTAAAAATGTCCATTCCCTGTAAATGGTCCTCACAACAATGCTGACCCTTGTTTGACTCCACTTTGAGCATCTCTTATAAATGGCCACTTCCATTTAAACATTATAGAGCTACAGCAAATAAGCTATTCTCATTTTCTTTGCCACTGTTGTGCTAAAGCACTGCACTGTGGCTCAATATTTGCTGAGGATTCTGATGAGAATTGAGAGACTCAATCACCAAATCATTTCTGTTATCGGTCTGTTTTTTTTTAAAATTAAACCTGTGTGGAGTGTCTTCACTAATGTAACACACACACAAAACACTCACACTGAGGACGTAATGGAGAGCAGGGCTGAAGCTGACAAGAGGGGGCCCCACAGACTGTTTCTTCAGTAGCGTGAGCGTGTGTGTGTGTGTGTGTGTGTGTGTGTGTGTGTGTGTGTGTGTGTGTGTGTGTGTGTGTGACAACACAGAGAAAGAGGGTGAGCAAGGGAGGGAGGGTAGGAGAAGGAACAAGAGTGTGAGTGAGAGAGATCAGCAAGTGTGCTTAGCTCTACCCTACCCCAGCCATTGTTATGATAAGCAGAGAGAAGGCCAGTGAGCGCATGCGCATGCAGGACCACAAACACAATAATGACTGACCAGTTCCACATCTGCTGCAATAGATGCCAAATCCAGCTAAAAAGCAAAACTATCACAAATTACAAAAATGTTACCCTATATGAGGCAGGCCCACTTCCTCATGACTGCATTAAACCACACTACACTTACTGTGGAAAACTCATAAGAATTGGTGTTCAGTTCTGAATGCTGTAAAAAGGTTCTTACACTTTTTATACACTTACACTTATTATATTATAAAAAAGTATGTGTTAACAGAATACCTATGCGTAGTTGACTGCTCATCTACAAAATGATCATGTAAAATAAAACTCACTCAATGAGTACTAAATGAGGAAAATCATTAATTATTAATTAATTATTTGAATTAATAGAATCAATCAATCATGGTAGATAACTGACTACTATCAAAAATGGTATACTGGAAGAGTAGTCAGCAAAAAGCATTCCTGTCACATAAAAAATTAAGATCCCATGTCTGAACCACTGTATAACATGCAATAAATATTGCTGCCTTTAATTATACATAGTTCTTCAGCAGCATTCTAAATAGAACTACCAGTGTTTTGTTATATAAAATAATACATTTACTGTTTAGCGATAAGCACAAATCTTTATTTTAAAATTTACCAATAGTGGAAAATGTAAACTCTGCACCCTCCCCTCTTTAAAAACCCCCCATATTCACCTTTTCTCTTTTCTGTTACTCACTCTCTCTCTCTCTTACACACACACACACACACACACAGGCTGTGACATCAGTGAGAAAACAAATAATAAATGAGTGATGATTTGCAATAGTACAACACAATTGTTGGCATTATTGCATTGAGAAACACTAGCACTAATGGTGTGAAGAAAAATGTAGCCTAATGGTAGCAAACAATGCATAACAAGCACCCTTATTATGGTTTAATAAGCAGAAAAAACATGCACAAATTATTATATATAATTTTTTTTTTAAAGAAGCTATCAAATACTTCTCAGCCCAAAGAAACTTAGCAATAACACTTGATACCATTATTACTTATCTTAGATACATTATTATATGAATACACTGCCTTTAACTCTTTTTCATTCATTTTTCAGACTTCCGCAGTGTTACAAAATTTGGCAATAATATAAACCACTAGTACCCTGCTTTTGTGTCATGGAGAATGCCGTAACACAGAGGCAGGCCTTAAGGTGCCAGCAGTGATAGATTAACTAAAGCTGAAATCATATAAGCTCCCTTATAGACACTACATATTTCTTTTGATTTATATCTTCATTTTCATTACCTTATGCCATGCATAGGAATTAATAGAGTAACACCTAACTCAAGCTTTAATTGGTTGCTTTAAAAAGAGGTTTAGCACACATATCACCCAAAGACCTCTATTCCAACGTGCTTAGCTAAGCTGAAAGGTACATTCCTATTTACATTATTAAATTTTATACAGATAGACACATTTAATTCAATTATGAAGAAGCATAAAGTAGGGTTGGTAAATATGGACCAAACACGATGCTGCAATTATACCACTCCGTAGTGCGGTTTTGTCAAAAACACGCTGGTAATCCTTTGTGACATGACTGAAGGTTTGACTGCCTTATTTTGACCAGTTAGTGGCTAATCTTGTGTATCTGACATCCTTCTGCAATGCAGTATTGCAAAAATATTTTAATAATGATAAGGAATAGAATGTCAAATGGTAATAGGACATTATTAATTTAATCATATGTAACAACATATTAATTCACATACTTGCAATATCTGCATGAAGATTAAAATGGCACAGCTTGCAATACATGCTAGCAATATCTGCATTAAAGTGGGACAGCTACAATAATTCATCTGAACCTTTGTGCTATGATATCATTCAGTATCTGGTTTAGGACAGGGGAAAGAACAGACTATGAAGAGAGTATTCAGCCAAAATGAACATTGTCAACCAGTCCAGATACAACTATACTGGAGTAATGAAGTTGGCCTAATGTTCTTCTAGGGCCTTAGTGTGACACACACGATGAACCCCACACAATGATTGCACATTACAAAACACTACACTACAATGCAAAAGTACACAATAGTCTAAAACCAGAGTAAAACCTAAAAATAAATATATATTGTTTTACAATAATAAAACAAGGCAGGCCTAGACAGATGCAGGTTCTTGTATAAGAAATTGAACATTAAAAGGAACAGAAAACGTTTGGTGTGTCTGATGTTTGCAAAATTTCTGTGTGACAAATACCTCTATTATATTAACCCTTCACCTAATATTATATGATGGGGTTATATGCAGCACAGGGTTATATGCGGGTGGGGGTGGGGAGTTGGTTGTAGAGGTGGTGGGGAGACATTAGTGGAGGCACAATGCACAGTGTTGATATTTTGGTAATGTACTGGGCTAATGAACCTCGCACACAAACAAACACACACACACACACACACCAGCCTAACCATCTGATTCC
>JBBMFX010000017.1:6114881-6125318 GCA_037832545.1 Rhabdalestes septentrionalis
GGCAGAGAAAAGTCCTTTTAAATCAATGCAGGTACCAGTTTGTCTTTTTTTCTCCTTTTCTCAGCACTCGAGTTCTTAAAGATAAAAAAAAGCCTTGCAATGCCCACTCTTCACAATTTCTATGCACTGCAAGGTCACAATATTTCTAGCTTTTCTTGTCACAAATATGTACTCTAAATCTAAATCTTAAATATCACATTTCAGTCTTGGAGACCCATAGAACGGTTTTATCATTTTCCTTCTCTAAGGCACTCCATTCAGTCATGAGATACTGCTCATAAACAAAGATGGTTAAATTAGGTAACACTAAACTGTCTGACATGGCAACAGATTAATCTCTGATGTAACATCAAAAGCCTCGTCAGATCAACAGCTCAGGTACTCTAATTCATCATCATGTCTACTATTAGCAAAAAGAAACCTACACAACACAGTCACAGGTCATACATCAAATCATCTTTCGTCTCACAGTTTTGTTCAGTACACTTCACAAATGACCAGAACAAGTGAGCAGTTCCATGTTCAAATGAGACTGAATTTCAGTTTACTCCCAAGCAAAAGCAACTTTGTTTCTATGGTGGCTTTAAACAAGAAAAATCTAAGTAAGCCAACTCCAGAGACACAAGCTCAAAAAAAAGAAAAGAAAAAAAAAGCAGAAGACAAAAGTACATCTTGCAACCTTTCACATTTCTATAAGCCTCCAGATGCCAGAGCAAATTGGAACACAAAGGAGAAAAACCTAAATATACAATCATGGTTATCTACTGAAAATTTAGAAAGGAAAACAGTATCTGCAATATTTGACATTTATTATCTACAATATATGTGCATATATATTCATGAGATTTTCATCATCTGAGTTTACTTAAGATGAAACTTGCAATCTAGTTCTATTATTTACAGAATACCATCAATATCAATCACAGGGCAGCACTTCCAAAATACCTTTGTAATTAAGGTAATTGAAACTCAAATCTAAGTTCACTTTGTGTGGTACAAAACCATCAAAACATTATATATAAAAAGCCACTTAGTTCTTGGGAACAGAATAGAAAACCATGAGTTGAACACCATAACTGATATGTTAGTTATACAGCAGGTTTTGATGCTATAATTTAGTTTCTCATCATTATGAGAGGATTAAACCTAAATACACTGCAAGGTAACTGTGTTTGTACAATGCATGGTAGGAATGCAAAATGATTGTGTGGAGTATCCAAGTAGATGGTCTGAATGTTCAAGTATGAACTGTTCACTGAGCAGTTGGTTTTCTATACTGACCATTTCACATACAAGTCAGCACATGCTATTTCCTCTTTGCAGTGTTTTAACACTGAAGAAGAGAATGCATGTACAAGTTACACATAACCATAGATCAAAGAATCATGGATATTAATGCTGAAACCATTCCAGTGAAAACCACTTCTCAGAGCTCCTTGAAGAGCACATTAATAGAGTCTATTTATGGCATACCACACCTATGGTAGTTCATCAGAGACACAATAGTGGGTCTTTTTCCAATTCATAAATTCATATCCTATACATCTGACTACTGGCTGAATGGACCTAACCATACAGACATGTGTATATAAGCTGCAAGGTGTACAACTTGAATTCATGTGCAGTCCAAGACTTTTCTCTTCCAGGTTAAATTCAGCAATAACTTTTAAAAACCGAGTGAAATAACAAAACAAAACCTATTAGTAACAATAAGTAGCAAACTATAAGTAGCAAACAATAAATAAGGCCATGGTCAAACACAAGGACAGAAAAAAGTGCAATCATTTAATTAACATTCAGCATACCTTTGAAATATGTACTTGTCTGCCTTTGCAGTTGTTTTTTTCTTTTCATTGTACTATGTTGGTCCAAAAGCTGTTTGGCTCATCTTAATCATATTTCCCAAATGTTTTGTCTTCTCATAGTGACAGATGATTTTTGGAGCAGCAGGAGCAAATGATATGCCTTCCAATTGAGTAACAACTTTTAAAGTAATATAATAATATGAGTCCTCCAGAAAGTCAGAGGAACACCTGCAGGGTCTATTATGTACCTATTAATCACTATAACAATAAGGGTAGAACACAAGTGTTCAAACACCATCCAAAAACAACCACATTTGCATTTTCAAAAACAAAATAAACAACAAAACCCCCACTTAGCTAAGTGGGTTGTGGGTTGCTAGATGCTGAATCCAAAAAAAAAAAGGAACTTTGATAGTCCACCCTTTCTGCCAGAGTACAAAGTGATTTGAAGGTTTGTAACAGGAAAAGATAATTTTACTTTTATTTATTTAGTTTACTATATGTATTGAATTATTATTTAATTATATGTCATTATTATTTGTATATTACTTCCAAATTAAGTCCATTACCATTGAGACCAAGTCTACCCCTTTACCAGTTATCAATCAAGTACCAGTCAAATCTACCCATTAAAACCTCACAAAGCTTTTGAATAACATTTGTAAAATTAGATTTTCCTTTAACAAAGATTTGATAAATTCATATTAATATGCAGACATATTGCCAAATAAATCAATATTGAGAACTAATGTTAGTCAAGTGATGTCAACAGCCTGGAATAAATAATCCATGTCACAATCTCCTTATTACAATAAAAATACAATCAGAAGGTCTGTAAAATATTTCAGCAAAAGGTGATGTTTTGCTAGTTTTGTCCAGGTTCAAAACTTAACAGTAAGGTCGTTCTTGTTTGGATTCTTCACATATTGGTTTCAAATCTGTACTATGGTTAAGAAAAGTGAAAATTTAAAGGAAAAATAAGGGCCAACTTCGAATGTCACCAACAGAATTATTTCATTTTGCACTCAGCATTTTCACACAGAATATTCAGACAACAGACCTGAACATTACCTCATGATGCTGAGCCCCAGTGATCAAGAACAGTGTAAGGATGTAAGGACGTAAACTATTCTTTTTTGTTGTTGTTTTAAAGGAGTGCTGGGTGGCTGTGCTTAAGAATAAACCCCTGCCTATGTTCAATGTATCAGATCTCAGAGAAGAGTAAGCCGGAACTGATGTCAGGAAAGTGGTAAAAGTACTGAGGGAGGTGACATATTTTGAAATGATATACCTATGGTTTGCTCAGCAGCTAAAAAGCCATCAATAAACCATTTAAGATTAAGAAAAAAAGATTAATGTCCAAGAATATTCGTGTGCCTAGATTTTGGGACATTTACGGCAGGGGGCATGGTGAGGTTGAATGATGTCCCAACATGGCACAGGCCCACAAGAACTTTACAGTGTCCAGAGTCTGACATGGTAAGGGAGGGCACTGGGGCCAAGGTTAGATCGCTGGATGGATAATAATAGGGTCTAGGCTTTTTTAGAATGTCTGAGATGCATCAGCCCAGGTCCATGCTCTACCTATCCTTCAGTTCCCTGGTCACACGTTTGGTGATGCGGCCACAGAGCAATCCCACCAGGAATAGGACACAAATGGACAGTGCAATCATGAATAGAATATAATTCTTTGAAGGCGAGGTCATTACTTGTACAGCCAGGTCTGAGAAGCCTTCAGCTGGAGCCACCTGCAGAAACAGTTCAAAACAGATGGTAATTTTGTATGAATGGTGAATACTTTACTGTACGAACTGATCCTTTACATTATAGCATCTTTCTGTCTACAAGGATTTAAAGCTATATTATTTATTAGTCTAGATTAAGATCTTCTGTATTTAACATTTTTAAGTCATGTTAACAACTGTAGTTTGTTTCTAAAAAAATAGCTATATAAATACAGACAACTGACCAGTTTTAGTATGTAAAAAATGACCAACCTTGGCTGCATAGCTCCACATTTCTATACGGTCTTGAAGTCTTTTCTTGCATTCAGGCTGCAGTCTAACTCTCTTATCCTGCAAAGCTTCCATCAAACAAGACATCTCTGCACATGGGAAAAACAGTGAAGCATAGGAGATAAATAACACATGGACAACAACATTGGATAAAATTCAACAATATTGTTTGCTGTACCTCATGTGCATTGTGTAACTAACTGCTAAGCTGACATACTGAGCTTCCTTAGTAATAACTTTTAAAATATAAATGCTAAAAACATTTTTTGGAGCAGTGCCAGAGAAGAACCATGTTAATTTGATAAAAAACTTCAGTGTAAAAATAAGTGCTCTCTAGAAATGCTCTCCTGACACAGTCAGTAGTGTACTCACGTCTGCCTCGACCAGGGGTAATAGCGGCACAGTGGTGTTTCAAGTCCAAGGCACAGGCGGTGTGCAACACTGGATCCACAAAAATGTCTGCTTTGCTTTCTTTGAGCATATTTAATACCTCCTTGATGATAAAACAAACAAACAGACAGGTTATGGTAAAAGGTACAACAAAAAGTAAAACAATGCAAGGACTGGAGTCTTTAGAGCCAGACTGAGCAGGATATTATAGTTGTGCAGGTCAATAATGCCACAAATGATGGCTTAAGAGCTGAGGAGTAAATAGATGGGGGAACACATTAGGAAAGCTTGAATAAGGGCTTGTTTCTTACCTTCTTGCAGGCCTCCTGTTTGAGCTTCAGTAGATTATTCTTCAGACACTCCTCGACCTGGCCTGTCTGTTCTTGTGCAGCAGCTTCCTCAGCACACAAGAGTGTAATCTGTGACACAAACACCAAGGGACAGAGGAGGAGTACAATGATAAATGGTGTTATCCATACCAATGAAGTGCAGCTGCACAAACAAAATCATATCAGATTTCATCTCCTAAAGCCACCCAGTGTCTGACCCTGGGCACAGAGCTTGACAAATGTGCTGCATAAGATGCTCCATGATGCAATCACTGTAGCATCATTGGGATTTAATGATTCCCATTCACTTTCAGAGAGCTTCGAGTGCATATTAGGACTACTGTACTATGGACAGATTTTCTGTTAATATCCCTGATACCGTTTTGTGCTTAGGTTGTTGTGAGCAGTCTGTGTTAATAAAGGCACAGGACCATAAGAAAATTAACACCACAATGGTGTCCTCCACAGACACAGGCTTATTTACAGCTAAAGGATTTAATGCATGTTGTTTTTGCAGACATAGATCAGACGAACCTTCATATAAATATATATGTTGGGCATTAGAACAAAGAGGGCATTTTATTAGGTACATTTGTTGATGACAATGTGAGTGTCAATACATGGAGTATTTTTAATAAAACACCAGGAGTAATGTGTAAATGAAGCAGTGAATAAAAGGCAAACAAAATCTTATACATATTCCCAATCATGTGCTTCTCTTTATGGCACAGGGTATTCATTAACAGTTTTACATCACAAGTACTTATTACATCAGAATAGTTCAGGAACAATAGTAATGAAAAGAAAAACAACTAAACAGTAATTGTGTGGGGGTGTTTGGAAGAAAACATCTGTCCCTGTGATCCAAGTAGCAGGCATTGTGCATATCAGAGCCCAAACATATGCTATGTGTTTGTGTGTCTTAGGCTAAGAGTCTCTCACAGGGTCTGACTCACCTCGTCATTGCAGTGAAGCTGAAGCTGAGGGTCTAATCTGTAGTCAAGGGCTGATTCCTGAAGGATCACCCTGATCTGGTCTTCACAGTCCGTAGACAGTCGCTAGGGACATTTTCAGGTTTAGAACACAAGACAACACACACAGACACACACAGACACACACAGACACAGTAAACCAATAAGTGACTTTGTACCATACACCTACAATAACAGAAAAACAGACACAAAACAAATTTGTGGTAAGTCTCCATGGTGGAAATACCTGGTCAGCGTATTTAAGTTTCAGACAAGATATGACCTGTCCTTCCAGTTCATTGTCATTGCTGGCCTTGCTAAGGATGTCCTGACAAAATTTGGGAATATCGGCTTTGCAGGCCTTCCGAAGCACAGGATTAAGTCTATAGTCTGGACATCAGGGAAGAACAGTGAAGTAAATACCGACATGCAAATCAAGCTGGATTAAAAAAAAAACTTAATTCTTAAAGTAACTGATATGAAATCAACACATGAAAATGAAGTTACAGTAGATTTAATAAGTGCTCTTCGCTCACCTGTGCTCTGAGTGATTTGTCTCTTGGTGATCATTTGCTTACATTTGGGGTCCATCAGTTCACTGTTTTTGTTCTGTTTCAGGCAGTGCAGCATATTCTTGGCATCAGACTCGGCACAAAAACGCTGATCCAGAGACAAGGAAGGTGACACACAGACAAAGACAGAGATAACCAAAGAGAACAAGATGTTGAATGATGATACAGCCCAGTTCAGAAGAAGCATATTAACATAAAATATAAATAACAATGAACTATTTTTTTTAAATATCATGTTCTTAATTTTTCTGTAAATATATGTCATAATAAACCATTGTCAACCAAACGTATTCCTCAAAATATTAATTCTTTATTTTGGCGAGTCAGCACCCATACTGTACATTTGTAGTCACTTATTATGAGGCATATAACCAACACAATAAGAGACAGATATGATCATGAGCAAAGGGGAAAAAGGAGTATGAAGGGACTGAAAAAGTCAGTCTCAAACCTTAATCATCTGTTTGCACACTCTCATTAGCTGGTAGTCCAACTCAGGGTCCATCATCTCTGTCTCCTGCAGCTTGAAGATCTTCTGATGGCATGTGTGAGACAGCTGCAGCTTATTCTCCTTCAGACACTCAATGACCTAAGGAGCACACACAGAAGGCACACAAAAATGTAGTACATGAAAAGAATGAGAGCGACACTGGGTGCAGTACCCAATTTTAATTAGTATTATAAGGGTACTTTGCGATACCTTGGCAAGGGGATGGTGGTTAATGAATGGTCTTTTATACACAGTGTAAGAATAAGCTGATGAAAAATAATGATCTTTTTTGGCTCATCTTTATCAAAGAAGCACATAATATAAATGGGCACTCTGTGTATTAAGCTAGTTGTTATGCAGCATACTCCAAGTTGTCTTACCTGAGCATTGCCAAATGTAACAGTAGAGCACAACCTGCTGATGTCTTTCTTGCATGAGTCATGCAGGTCGGGCTCCAGACGAACATCCTCTGACTGCAAATAAAGAGGAACAAAACTATGAAAGGGGTATGAGTTAACTTTCCCTTAAAATTCGCTTAATGTTTTGGGGCTAATACAAAATAAGGTTCGTTTCAGCTGCATATCAGGAAGCATCAGATTCATCTCAGGAAAATTTGAATCCATTAGTATGTATCCTGCACAACATCAAAAGCAGTATTTTTAATGTGCATGGCTGATAGGGACAAACTTACTGCCACTATTGTGAAATTGCATTGGACAACCAGATACCATAAAAATTAGATTTGTATCCATTTTTGTCTATTAATTGCAACTACCAATGTAAGTCGGCCTAAACTGGCCAAACTGACTGATTAGCTTCCTAGCTGTCAATACTCAGAGCTTGAGGTCAAATAAGCAAACTTTATTTACTTTGTGTTCTAAATGTCTGGTGTCAAGAAGTTAAGATGTTTTCTTATGACACAATCCCTGACATACGCTTTCTACTTTTTTATCGTGCATCTGCCTCAAATCAATTCACCTTCTTTTTGTTCCAACTGTAAACATATGACTGCCAACCCTAACAACTGTGGAATTCCAGCAAGTATAAATAATTGCAATCAGCTCAAGTCCTTATGGTAAGACCATTCTGTAATTAAATGTGACAGTCCTGGGTGACCATTATGTGTGGTAAAACCGAACTCCTTCTAAAAACCTGAATGCCAAAAAATAAATTAAAAAAGGTGCTGTTCAAAAATGTAAATAGTTTTCATAAATGTTGGTTTTATTGAGCATTGTAAGTGTGCACATTTGTGTGCATGAAATGTGTAAGAGAGAGGAGGAGACAAAAATCATGACATCTTCATGAAGTTAACTTTGTAAACCAAGTTTCTCACCATTTCCAGCTCTTCCACTCGTAGCTGCTTGCGACACTTCAGGGACACACGCTGCTCCTTCACATCCTGCAGAGTGTCATTCCTTACTGTGGTACTCAAACAGATCACCACATCTAGCCTGAAAAGAGAGGGACAGGCATACACCCTGTGAGTACAAGGCAACCTGTTCTAAAGCACAGGAACAAATCACCTCCCCTAAATTTGGACACAAAATCAATTATGGTAACCTCAATAATAACCTGTTACGGAACATACATTGCATTAATGTAACTTACTTCTTCTTTATGTTAGGACACAGTTTGAGGACATCTTCTTTGCAGGCCATCTTAAATTTGTATGAAAAACGAAAGTCTTTCATTTGAACCTGAGGAAAAAAATGAGTTATAAACCATTTATTTAAAATTTAATTGTGTTTTCCACACTTAGCTGAATGCTAACAGAGACAGATACAGGGTCTAATTCTCTGAATCATGAGCCACCCCATGAGGTTGGGGGAAAATTGATTTATCATTACTAATATCCAAGGCGCTACATGTACAGCTTACCAACTGGAAGTGTGTAACTCCCACAGCGCACTTGTCATTCATCTCTTTCTGATGTTTGTTCTGCACCAGGCATTCCATCAGATCTCCCGTGTCTATCTGATTATCAGCCACATCCTGTGAGAGAAAGAAGTGTTTGATTAAATTTGAAATGAACAAGACTGGAAAATTACTCTGATAGGCACATTAAGCCCTGCTAGGTCTAAGACAGTAGGAGGTGGAATTATTCCAGAGTCACATACATAATAAATGTAATCTTGTTAAAGAAAACAATCAGAATTAAACTGAAGTGAAGGCATCCTGCACTCACATGGCAGTGGGTCTGGATGACTGGTTCACATGCTCGGATCAGCAAAGCTTCAATTTGGATGTCCTGTGAAGGGGCCATAGAAAGATGGTGTTAACCCCAGGGAATATATATTAAGTGCTTATGAGATGATTATCATTTTTGGAAATCCACATTGTTACTTCTGCCCAGAGAACATTTATACAAACTGACTGAAAAGGTCTGTACCTCAGATTCCAACTCTGTTAAGTTGCCCACCACATCCCTGCAGTCTGGCACCAGGTCCTCCAGATGGTCCTGCAGACACTCCAGCTCCTTGTTCAGAGTGGGTCAGAAGGGTCCGTTGGTGAATTACACAGAACTGGTTTAAAAACAGAAGTCTACAAAACCAGCTTTATTCTAGATACCAAAACCAGATATAAGTCTAAATCACTTAAAACCATTACCAGTTATAAGTCTAGGTGTAAAACCTACTGACCTGGCCAGTTTCTGTCTTTTCACTGCACCACTTTCCCAGGTCAGTCATGCAGCGTTTCTGGAGCTCTGGGTCGAGCTTTACATCCAGAGCTCTCTGGTGCAGGATACGCTGGACCTCTACCTTGCAGTCCCTAGTTAGCTGATATTAGAGTAAGAGTAAGTAAATCTCTCTTTCTCCTCAATGCTCTTGCACAACAGCACATGTGCGCGCACGCACACATGCACATGCACACACACACACGCAACCATCATCTTCTAAACCAGCCCAAAACCTGCATGAACCTGCATTTAACATATTCTGGAAAGCAAGTGTAACCCAACATGATTTCTTTCCATCTTAAATTTCTGAAATCACAGCATTTAAGGGCCCACGTCTTAATTATTAATTTTATTTCCACATTTGAGATGTATGTAGATTGTTGCACTAAAAACAAAATCAATTTGTTTTATTCCCCCATTCATAATAATTCCTGTATGAATGGCTGAACACTTACATGCTGAATAGATGTATATTTTAAAATACAATCTATATGTTGACATAATAAACACATGTCCACAACTGGACTGTATGGACAGAATTACTTCAGAATTATGATCCCTGCCACCATCATTATAAACCCTACTTCAATTATTTTTAACTAAAAACACTCACTTACTTCTCTGGATCGTGCTGTTAATTTCAAAACACCAAAAGTTAATCTATCACTTACTGATATAAGAAAACTCTGGTGTTCACAGCAGAAGTTACATCACACTATAAATCACATTATAATGTCTGTGAGAATGCCAGTTGGTTGCTTACCCGTCTACCTTGCTCCTCTGTGCGGTAGGCATGGCGATAGAGGCAGGAAAACACAGCACCAGGAGGCATCAACTCATTAGTCTCATTCCAGCCATGTGTGTGGCAGAGCCGGGAAGCATCATTCTGGCACTTTCGATACAAAATTGGATCGAGCCTAAGGGGAAGTTTACACTGAAATGACATAATGGTCCAAAACCATTCAACTGGACCACCCAAGCAGCCAAACAAATCCAGGACCATGGTCAGGAGTGTGAATATCTGACCTGATTCGCAGTGCAGTTTTTGATAAAAGCAACTGCATCAAAATCCAAATGGTACCAACATTTTTGATAATAATAATATAAAATCATACATATACAGTGAGGAACATAAGTATTTGAACACCTTGCGATTTTGCAAGTTCTCCCACTTAGAAATCATGGAGG
>JBBMFX010000017.1:6135456-6167237 GCA_037832545.1 Rhabdalestes septentrionalis
ATACATGCAAGTTGGTTTTCCAAGTGACTAATAAAATTTGACTGGTCACGTTTTCAAATGTATGTAGATTCGTTAACACTTCGGCGAGCTACTTGGAGAGGGGATGCGAGCTACTGGTAGCTCGCGAGCGAAGTGTTGGAGATCCCTGGTTTAGATAAATGCATCTGACGACAGATGAACATACTGTGTATCTCGCCTTCCAAACTGGAACTTGGCAGGACAAGATATTGAGATATTTTCGAGGTTGTCTGTAGTCCCAAAACTGCACAGGAACAAAGAAAGATTAAGGCAAATAATTCGATCAGAATGAAGTTGCAGTGCAGTATATTAAACCTATTAATATTATTATCATCATCAATTGATTTATATTCACCCTAACTGAGTTGTCCTGGCTGGAAGTTGCTAGGATGAACTCATTATCAGGATGCCAGTCCAAGCCATGAATCTTTGATAAGTGAGCAGCTACATATTCAACAGCAGTATTGGGTTTCTGGAATGAAAAGAAATTCAACAGCTGACAAGTGATACACAGCAAATAAAAGCAATTTAAATCATTTGGAAAATAAAGACACTTTAATCATTTAAAAACTTGAGCAACACCTAGTCAAAGGTTTAAAAAAATAGTGGTGAACATAGCTTAGACATAGCAATTAAAACATTTTACATTATACATAATCTCATTCAATTTTTTTTTACAGAATTAAATGCTGAAGGTAAGCCCTGCAAAAATATAACATGCTTGTTCCACCACTCTATTGTTTTGACATTCGTGCCTGAAGCTTATACTGGAATGTTTGCATCCCACTCACCCTTCTGTCCCAGATTCTGACATCTCCATCATGACTAGAAGCCAGGCAGTGCTGATTCATTCTGTTCCACTTTACCTGAGAAGCCCCCGCTGCTCCAGGAAAGGTAAGAGAGTAAGAGATTAATGTGTGCTTAATATCTAGCCTGACCTGAAATTAATTAAATTTAAGTAGACTTTAAACCCACCCACTGCTGACAGGGCTACTGTGGGTTTCCGAGTGTCCCTGAAAAGATAACAAGTTAAATAGCAGATGAAAGTCTACAATCATTTGCTAGAGTTACTTTGCCCATCATCACCTTGTGTCCCATATGTAGATGTATGTGTCCACAGAACTTGTAACAAGAAATTCTGGCTCAAACCAGGACCAATCCAAATCACTGGAATGTGAAGAAAGAAGGAAACAGTCAAAAAGGCAAAATCCCTGATGTAACAGAAAACAAGCTCAGATAATGTATTGGAGTCACTGAACAGATTCAATGCAGTTACATGTAAGCAGTTTCTTACCTTATAACTCGTGTGTGGCCTTGCAAGGATGTCTGGGTTTCACCACATCCATCACGCCAAACATACAGGTCAACACGCTGGTTACTCTACATGTCAGAAATCAGCACACATATCCGTTATTCAATATATAAACCACCTAAAACTTACAGCAGACAGCATATACGTATAACACATGTTAATTTATTTATAACTGTAAAGATACATGCACTACATTCTGAAAAGGTATTTTCGATAGAGAAATCAGGAGATAATTTGCTACAGTTAATCTCTTTAATCCTCAGGCTTATTACATCCTTACACTTGTTTTTCAGTAATTAAAAAGTAAAAGTTAAACTGATTCATGATGTAATTGCACGTACTGATGCAGCAAAAAGCTGGGCATCTGTTTTATGGGGATTCCACTGTACAGTTCCAACATCCCACTTGCTCTGACGGCCTATTTTTCTGGGAGCCTCAGAGGGGGTTTCTAAGTTCACAACATATAAGAATCGCCTCCTAATATAACGATAAACAAAGGAGTGATGAAGCAATGCAGCATTAGCCAAAAAAAAAAATCACATTCTTAGAGTCAAGAAAAATGAACATCTAAGGACACCAACAACACTAATAACAACAAAGTCAACAACAAATTCGTGGCAGTGAAGACAGATGAGGGCAGAGCAGTGTTGGAGGGTGATTTTCACATCAGTGTGGAATGAGGCAAGACTGTACACACCCAGAGAGTACAGCATGGTGTCCCAGACAGTCCACTGACATTGCAGTAGCCTGAAAAATCACAAAATCAGGAAATATTAGTTAATAATTATTTCCACGTTGGCCCACAGCACATGGTGATTTCTTACACAGCTTGTTCTGACAGGTCCATTCAAAGATCTCAGTGCTCGTTACACACCTTTTACATTCTTCAGAGCTCTGAACTTGGCTGAAATAACTTCAGCTTAACGCAGCATATAACACTGCACAAGTGAATGTCGCTGAATGTCAGCAAGTTTGCATCAAGTGCAAAATTAATAAACTGACCACTGACCAGTAGACCTACTGAACCTTCCCTGACAGGGCAGGAAGCCCTTCAACTGTCAGCTGCAATGTCAGGGAGAAGGTAGGATAGCTGTGACAGAAATTAACCATGTCTGCTCCTTCAGCAGCTTTGCAGTTTTGTACCTGAGCGTCTCTGAACTCCACCACCACATTCTCACTGCTCCAGCGAGCCGCCATGTTGCTCTCAACAAAACATCAACAAACTATGTGAGCCGAGATCTGAGTTCTCGCGAGAAACCTTTGAAGATGGCAGCTTCTATGGTGGAGCATGTTGTGGCAGATGCTGGAGCTTTTCTGAAAAAGGCTCCTTTACATGTAAGTTTCGATGCTTTTCTCAGTCTGCTTAGTCACTATTAAACTGGCATGGCAAAAAAGAACAATGTTGCTCTGTGATATTTTTCGAGCTGCATTAGCCTAGCCTAGGCTATTTGTCGGTAAGGAAACAGTGATTGGATGTTTTTCATTAAAAGTACTTGGCAATTAAATAATTGTGTGTCGTATTATCTTTATGTAGCATGTAAAATTATGTTTACTAATACATCAACTAAAAACGTCAGTTCCTAATGGCGTTTGTGTGTGTTTTGTGGCTGTGAGAATCATGTGTGTGTTTTCATGCTGTAGGAGATTGGAAAGAGTATCTACACTCTAAAGGATGTCGTGGATGAAATTCGGGATAAACAAACCAAAAAGAACTTGGCGTTCTTACCCTACCAACTCAATTTCAAAGAACCATTTCCAGAATATGTACGGTTTGGTGAGTTTTAATTTCAGTAAACTTTCATCTTCTAGTGAAAGTTCTTGTCATTATTTAGCTATAATATTTTCTCCACCTATAGTATGCTTGTTGTACGGTAATATTGGTCGCATCTCCTAGTAAACTGTAGCAATCATAGGATATTCTTAGGAGTTCTGAAGACATTCGTGTAATCTCGCTATAAATATTTTTCATAGGGGTCAGCTTGTTTGCTCTGCATAATCCATTTGTGCTTAAAGAGTTATGAAGATTCTTGCTTTTACTACATTTTCAGTCACAGAGTTTTCCAAAAAGACGGGTGATTATCCCAGCCTTTCAGCAACAGACATAAAGGTCTTGGCCCTGACTTACCAGCTGGAATTGGAGAATGTTGGGACCGATCATTTAAAGAAAGAACCTGAGACACAGGTATTGATGTCAGAATTATATTATATTTTCAATGTGTGCAAATCTTCAGACTCTCTAGATCCAGACAGTCAAGCAGTATGCACTTGCTTAAACTTTAGGTTGAAGTATGCAGCACACGGAGACATCCAGAAGCACCGGTAGACATTGCTGGGTTCCACCTTCCCTCTCAAGTAAGACTTTTTAAATATTTTTGGTCATACATTAATGGACATAAATGTATTGGATGCATAGTCAGTTATGTCAATCAATGCAAGGCACAAAATAAGCACATTTATATTGCTGTTACTAGCTATGGAAAAAAACTCCAGACTAAATCCAAAACTATAATAATTAGAATGAGTGCCCATAGAGAAAATAGGTTTAATTTAACAGGTTACTTGCTCTTTCTGAAACAGAAATCCTCAAACAGACATGGCACGGACGTTGGCAGTCCCACAGAGCCACATGTAACACAAGCTGCAGCAAGCCCAGAGTTCAATAGTTTCCAGTTTTGGAGGACCCCGCTACCTAGTATTGAGGCTGACTTGTTGGAATTGTTGGTGTGTATGACTGTGACGAATAGGATAGCAGTCTTTATTTTCAGTAGAATTGATATGTGCCTGAAGTTGCTTTAAAGCGTATTTGTTTCTGGTAAACCACCTGTAGGCTGCAGACACAGTTGTGGTGAAAGAAGTTACACAGAAATTGGAATCTGTTGACTTGTCAAGTCAGAAAACAGGATCTCAGACAGGATTGGAAAAGGATGTTGAAGATGGAGATGATGATGATGTGGTGGTGGAGGAGGAGGAGGAGGAGGAGGATGAAGAAAATGATGACGAGGACGATGGTGGAGGTTGGATCACTCCCAGCAATTTGAAACAAGTCCAGATGAATGTTGGTCAATCAGTGAATTCAGCAAATGTCAAAGTGGGTTGTGTGACCACAGACTTTGCCATGCAGGTATGTAGTGTTTAAACAAAAGACAGGTGTGCAAAAATATTTATTTTAGATTAACATTTAATCCAGTTATTTGTGTCTATGCTGCCATAAGGCCATATAATTTGAAAATTGGATTAATGAATTCACAAACTTCACTGTGACAGTCTTACTATTCCTCCTAACGATGTCATAGTATTAGACAGTGAGGCTCTTATCATTTAAAACTTTTCAGCAAAGAAAACCATTCTGACCCTAACAAGTAATACTTCAGTTGGGATTATACCAAAAAAAGTCATGCTTCTAAAATACACTGAATATCGTCTTACTGTCTCTCATTCACAAGCTTACTACTATTGACAACTTAGTTTCAAAACTTTTTAAGCAGTTAATTTCAGCAATTCTTTAGTTTATAAGTCAACAGAAAAAAAATAGTAGGATTGTGTGTGAAAGCAGTGGGGGTACAAGTTATGTTAGCTTGTTTTTATCTACTTTGACCGTTCAGATCATTGTGATGACGTTTGTCCATGCTCATTTTTAGAATGTTCCTTCATGTTTCTTGCAGAATGTCCTCATTCAGATTGGTCTTAATGTCCTGTCACTAAATGGAATGCTTATCAAACGGACAAGGAACTACATTCTCCGTTGCCATGGCTGTTTCAAGTTAGTAAAATAAGTCATACCAATTATTATTTTACAAATTATGATTTTTGTCAGTTAGCCACAAAGGAGGACATAAGAATGTTTACTTTAGGTCCAGTAACTTTTTAAACCAGTACATTCCAAGCTATAATTGACTACTTGTGTGGGTAATTGCATACATCCAATGTTTACTGATTTGTCCCTTTCAGGACTACGACAAATATGAACAAAACTTTCTGTCCAAATTGTGGAAACAAAACACTAAAGAAAATTGCTGTGACAGTGAATGAGGATGGTAGTATGCAAATGCACTTCTCCAAGAACCCCAAAGTCCTCAATCCTAAGGGGCAAAGGGTATGTGTTTTTTTTTATTTTTGTTATTTTATAGAAGAAAGACAACTGGGTCTGTTACAGTAACTTTCACAGTGGTGACTGGGACTGTTGTCTGTGAATCATTTGAAAGATTTGTCAGGGATCATATTCTTCTATGCTTCTATACCCTTTTGTGATGTAGGAAATTATGTATAGAACCAACCCTCATCTGTCAAGTCCCACCCCACCCACTAGATTAATTGAAGATTTACCATTTTTGTCTGCGGGTCTTATGAGCACGCATAGGATGGTGAACACTATGGCTAAAGGAAAATGCAAGTCACAAATGAAATATTGTGTTGTTGGCTGCAAAGAACAAATCCAAACATAGAGGGCTGGGCATTGCCTCTTTTTTTTCTACCATTCTCATGTGTGTTACACATGTAGTGTAAGCATGGGACGGGTGGGGCGTGGGCAGCTACAGCTAATTTGCCTAAAATTGCCATTAAATGGCTCATTTTGAAAGGGAATAAACCAACTGTAAAGAATAGAGCTGGCAAAATTTCTTTGTGAGAGTGACTTTGTGCAAAGAATGTTTTGTATAGCCCATAGACCTATTATAACTTGACCACTTTACTATACTATAATTACTAATTACTATAATTTGACCACTTTAATGAGCTCAAGCGATGGTGTTTGTGCATGATTTGGACATTTTTTCTATACTTGTCCTGCAGTACTCCCTACCTTTGCCACAAGGAGGCAAACATGCCAGCAACCCATACTTGGTGGAGGATCAGCTGTTCCCTCAGCAGCGAGTGTCTAAGAAAGCCCGCCAGAAGACTGATGTTTTTGACCCTGACTATCTTGCCGGCAACTCCCCTTTCTCAGAGCATGACATTTACAGCAGATCAGCAAACTTAAATCTGCGTGATGCTCAGTTTGGAGGTGGGAGACGACGGGCCAATCCCAATGCATCTCGCAAGAAATTTGTCAAAAAAAAGTGAATCATTATTCTTCTAACTATGTATTTTTGTCATGGGAAGACATTGACAAAGTTTGGAAAATAAAGTAAAAAAAATTTCCTACAAAAATATTTCAGTATATTTTCAAACATAGCACAAGTAAAGCCAAACAACATAAAGCTTTGCTGAAGATGTAAGCCTACCTGCAAAGATGGATTTGTTTCCAAGATGTCACTAATTCACAATCTCAGATTATATTGTGGTGCACCATCACTAGGCGAGTCTTAAAAATAACAAGGAAAACTGGAACAGAAATATGGAAAACATCAAAAACTGCCAGTAACTAAGATAGCACTCAAACTATTTATATATTAAAAATACATTCAATTTCCCAGAGTAAGCACAGTAACTTAAGTTTGCATTCACCAAAGGAAGGAAGTGGTTACACAATTTTTATAAACATAGTGTATTTCATTTGTTTAATTTAAAATAAAATAATTTAATCATTTATTAATCTCTGACAGAGACTCTATCTCATCATTTATGTTTCCTGGGGACAGCTCTTCTGGAATGCTTTTCTCTGCATCAATGGTTACAGGTTTTGTTTGGTTTGGAGAGGGTTCTATATTAGATCCTGCCTCTTGTGTCTGTTGGGTGTGGATAGTTTGTGCAGGCTCTTCAACAGCCACAACTTTCTCAGAGGATGGAGATTTCACTGGAGGTAGAGGTTCTGTTTCAGATGTAGTCAAACTAGTCAGGTCAAGAGAGAGATCCATCACAGGTGACATGGGCTCCCTTTTGGGCAAAACAAACTCCAAAGGTTCAAGCACAGTGCTCACACTTATGCATCCAATGTTGCCATATTTGTGAACTTGAGCTGGCGGGACACCTGAAAAGTGAAAGAGGTATTTTAGTATCCATTGAGGCTTTAAATAAACAATGTGTTCTTGCCCTTGGTTTTGTAATTAATATTTACCCAGGATCTGTGCAAGCTGAGCTGGTGGGAAAAGAACCTGTAAACATCGGTTCAGGAATGGCACCATATCCTCAGCAAAGGCACAGCAGAACTGAACAAACAAGTCCCGCTCACGGCTACTGAAGGCAGACTCTTCAGCTCTGTGAAAAACCAAGATTAATTTGGTCACCTGTGGAGGACAGAACAAAAACACTTTCCTATTAAACATCAAACATGAAACATGCATTACATAAATATACACCAAAATATATAAGCATGAAAATGATTAGTTCGAAAATAAATACAGTTCCTTAACCTTAGTTATGTCAGTGGCTGACCATTAGTCATTAGCTTTATAGCCAGGTATTAGATTTTATTAAGCAAAGACTGTGTGCACAAGCAGGCATGGCTCAACTAAAAACATGCCAAGTTCGGTTGTTATTATGAAATGCAATCAGTCCATGCATAGCAAAAATAAAAACATTCTAACCACAGTAAAACTGGTAAGTATACCTTCAGCAGGGCATCCTCAAGACACTTGGTAACTTCCTGTGCTAAGCCGATAGGGCAGCACAGTCGCAGATCATTGAAGGCTGTTAATATGTTATTCAGAAAGCAGGCTAAGGGAGGAAAGTCCAACAAGGCCATGGGGGGCTGAAGAGTGCCAGGCTGAGTACTTGGAGCCACTGGTGGTATGGTACTCCCAAGCATCGATGGCAGAGAAATGAGAGTGTACAAGTTCATATCCTCTTGAAACTTATCCATGGCTTCTTTAACAGCTTTGTGGAATGTGTCCTTGGCCACCTCCTGAAACATTGGTGCAAGCTGTCCACGGAAATCCACCCCAACACGACTGAAGGACAAACCAAAGTACATACATTGGCCAAGTAAGGAATCCAAGCGACCTCCAACCCCACGTTTGAGATCCCTATCAAGAGTCTCCAAAAACTGTGCAACCTGCAGCACCACCCAGCCATGAAAGATAGCACTCTCATTTACTGTCTGTCCCCCTGGTGGCAGCAGGGGATCCTCATCTGAGAAAATTGCACGGTACTGAGTAATGATGTCAAAAAGTTGTACTCGGCAGGCCTCAATGGTTTTGGTGATGTGGAAGTAAGGATCCTCATCAGGGATAGCGGCCAGAACAGACCGCAGCCAGGTCCCACGAGCCTGCAGGAACTTCACACGCAACTCTGCTTCTGTAAACACATCCATTCTACGCAAGTAGCCAATCACCCGGAGGCAAACGGGCAGCTGAGAATTACTGCGTAGCTGCTGAAGTAGCTGGTTCAACATTAGCTGAGCTGACTGCCGGACCTCCTGTACTATTCCCTGTTAAAGAAAAAGAAAAACAGCACAAGAATTAGATGCATTTCTCCACCCACAGTGACAGCCCTCAGACACACATATTGACAGCAGGGCCTATGATAACTATAAAAACATCTGTACCTGAATGACCTGAAGCATTGAGTGTTTCTTCTCCAGCCTCTTCACATAGGCGGCCAGCTCCAGCGCCTCCTCATAATAGCCATTTCGGACGCAGGTGTCCATAAGCTGGGGGATCTCCAGAATCTCCAGTATCTCAGTGTGGCGATTCAGTGTCAGACTGTTCATGCGCCGACTCGCCCCGATCTCTTCTGCTTCTTTTACAAAACCTCTGAAGTCAGAAATTCAAAAAACAACAAAAAAACATATCTTTGTAACATTCCATTATCTATTATGTGCTGTCATTAAATGGTTATTGTATGACATCTAGTCTCTCAGTTTTAAGTCAAGTACTTAACACTAACAGATTTGCCAACTTGTAAATCCAGCAAATGCAGTTGAATAAGCCTACTGCAATCCAACTGTGATTGTTTTATTTCCTAGTAGGAACTGACATTAAAAAGGAACATATATTTTTTTTGTCGAAATTATTTCTCTGCATTTAACACATTCACCAAGTGAAGTAGTGGGCAATCAGGTACACAGTGCTCGAGGTGTAGTGTATGGGGGGTGTTCCTTGCTCAAGTGTACCTCAGTGGTGCCACTGAAAATCTGTATTAGGCTACAATCCTCAGTCTTGAAAAACATTCTGGGTCATACAAACCTGCATTTTTCTCCAAAGCTCGGCAGCTTGTCGAGGAGACTGGACAGGCTGCTCTCTACGCGGCCGAAGTCCCTGTAGATGTGCTTGGTGCAGCTGGCCGTGCGGATGAATGTCTTGTAGTTGGAGAAGGCCAAGTCTCGGGTCTGCTGCAGGATGAGAGCCCGCTCCTCACACAGACGCTCCGGCTCCCGGTTCAGCTTCTCGACGCCGTACGAGCTGAGCTCAGACAGATACGTGGCGAAATCCGGATTCGCCCTCCAGTTCTCAGGAAAACTGTCCTTAAAAATAGACACTAAAATGCTCTCATCCTCCACGTCTACAGTCGCCATTTTCATTCTGACAGTGGGAGGAACCCCAACATGTTTTTACGTCATAGATCTGCGACATTCTCCCACGTGGTTCCCATAACGCGTTGTCTTTTCCTGTTTCGAACGGTTTATCTTTTTTGCCATGCGTCCCTTAACGGATGAAGAAACCAAAACGCTGTTTGAAAAGCTCTCCAAATAGTGAGTATCTTGTACTATAATAATACACGCTGGAAAGAATAGTAATTTCCCGGATTTAGACTGTAAGTGCTTTAGAAAAGGCTACCAAATATGGTCAAAAGTATTGGGACACACCTATTAATTATTGAATTCAGAAAATATTTAACTTCCAGTGAAGGGGAAAGTTAATGCTTGAGCATGCAAAGACATTTTAGCCAACACCATGTTTCCGACTTCCGTGGACATATTTTGGGGAAGAGCCAGGTCTATTCCAGCATTTGTGCCCCAGTGAACAAAGTAAGGTCCATAAAAAATGGTTGGATGAGTTCGGCGTGAAAGAACTTGAATGGGCTGAACTGGAACAGAGATTGCGAGCCACGACTTCTCGTCTAACATTAGTCCCTGACATCATAAACGCTCTTCAGAATGAATGGACACGAATTGCCACAGAAACTAAAAAATCTTACGGAAAGCAACAAGATGAGTGGAAGCTGTTATTACTGCGAAGGGCGGCCAGCTCCTTACTAAACACAGTTTTTGAGCAATATTATGGTGTCCCGATACTTTTATTCACGTAATATTTGTTGCATTATGATGAGGCTGGGTGGTAACGTAGATTCGACAATGTGGGTTTATTTAGTGAGCAGAAAATGAGTGCTAAAGCAGAACTGACTTTGTTTTGGGTGTTAATTGTTCTTGTTCTCTACCTCTTTAGCATTGGTGAGAACATCAAACTGCTCATTGATAGACCTGATGGGACATACTGTTTCAGACTACACCGTGATCGTGTGTACTATATCAGGTGGGAATGTAAATTGCATGACTCATGTTGCTCGTTTGTTTTACAGACGTTGGTTACGATCAATGTTTTTTCTCCCATATGTCCAACTAGTGAAAAGATACTGAAGTTGGCCACAAACATCTCACGAGACAAGTTGGTCTCTGTTGGCACATGTTTTGGGAAGTTTACAAAAACTCAGAAGTTTCGCCTCCACATAACAGCTCTGGATTTTCTCGCCCCATATGCCAAGGTACAAGTCATTTGTATTTTATTATAAGGTAAGGGGGGGTAATATGAATTCTAATCATATCCGGTCATTGGTTCAAATCCCAGGACTTATAATGGAATCACTGAAGTGCCCTTGAGCAAGGTACCGTCCCCGACACACTACTTCCCACGTTCTGCTTTGGTGGCAGCCCACTGCTTCACTTGGTCAATGGGTTAAATACAGAGAGAGAATTTCACAGTATACTGTGGTGTGCCCACCCAAGACTATATGTGGCATGCTTACTTTATTATTAATACAAGTGCTATTTTTGTACATTTAGTTATTAAATGGCATGTGGCTCTTTTAATAACGTATTAAAACTGAACATTTAACTTTTCTTCACTGTGTAAACACTCACTATTTGCACTTAATGAGCTGGTTTATACAACAATACTCTTTGCTGTATCAAATAAATACAGTGCATTGTGTACCTGTCTACTCTGGGTGCTGTTTTTATGATGTGATTTGTTATTTCGCTTCTTGCTTATAACATTGACAGCTCTCTAAATGGCTACATTTGCATGGTAAATGTAGGAGTGACTGCAACAGTGTCCTCAACAGTGCAAACTAAATTGTTTATTTTTGTTAAACGAGTTTAAAGTTTGGTCATATCACAATACCCATGAGAGAATATCATTCCAGTATTGACTTTCATAACTCCCACCCTACCATAGCACATAATTTAAATAAGCATTATGTTGAAATTATACCAGGGATGTTTTTTGTCTCCTAACAGTACAAAGTGTGGGTGAAGCCTGGTGCGGAGCAGTCATTCCTATATGGCAACCACATCATGAAGTCAGGCCTTGGAAGAATTACTGAAAATACAGCACAGTACCAAGGAGTGGTGGTATACTCAATGGCAGATATCCCTCTGGTGAGAGCTTCGTTATTTATAATGTTAAGTAGTAGAACAGCACATTAAAAAGTAGTAGAACAGCATATTAATATGTTTAGTAGTAGAACAGTAAAGTTTTCTTTACTTGCACACATTGAATTTTGTGCCTGATGCCCTTCACATTGCAGGGCTTTGGAGTGGCTGCAAAAAACACACAGGAATGCCGGAAAGTTGATCCCATGTCTATTGTGGTGTTCCACCAAGCTGATGTTGGCGAGTACATCAGGAGTGAAGACACTCTAACCTAAGAGTATTAAAGATCTCCAAATGGATTGGTTTTACTGTTTGTTGGAGGCTGGACTGTGAAGTGCATTTGTCAATTGAACAAAAGACCAAAGTAGGCAACCTTACCACAGGTATTTTCATAAGCAGTTCAGAATGAATCCTTTACTGGCTTTTTGGGACATTTTTCCATTAGTATCAAGTTGACAGTGATTAATATTGACTGGCGACTTCAGGAGAAGCAAAATGGTAGATTGCGCCACAGGCTCTTGGAGACACCAGACTTGCTGATTTGTTTTTCCCTGCCAATATACTGACATTTCTTTCCCAAGCATTGTGCAAATAGTTTTTCAAATGTGATGAATTTGAAATCCCCTTCCTTGAAGGGCTTGCATATACTGATGCTAAAAAGGGTCTCTGAGGTTAAAATATCATTGTTTGGAAATTGGTCAAATGCAATTAAGAAAGCCATTGACTTTGCTGCTGGCCTGGTGTACAGACAATCTATATGATTTGTTACCATTGTGAATTCAGTAAAAAAAAAATGTCTTAAGTTACTAGGGATGAATTGACCATGCATATTCTCTGCTTCTGCTAGTAATCGTTTCTACAAAAAACAAACCAGAGATCCATCTAAGAATTGCAGCTCGACTTTTAGGTTCTCCGTATTTGGATGTTCCATTGAGATAATTTGCCTGAATAAAAAGGATAAGTTTACTTACCACTAAAGTATGTTTTCCCCAGTGTTTTGTTCAAGTAGATGTATGGATTTATACTGGCTTTGTACATACACTAATTTCCCATTTGATCAGGTCTGCTTATTTGGGTGCATTTTAGCTGCAGGTATAATTTACAGTTAGAGTGTAGTGCATCTGTTTCACCTATTTATTAGCCTTTTTAATTCTTGCACATACATTAATGTATGTTCTGCACTCTGGAACACACTTAGAAGTGCTGCTATGGTGAAAATTCAGCACTGATCAGGAAAAGCCAGGTATCAGGGTCCTGTGGACAGAAATTGACCTCTGATGGACTAGAGGATGACAAACAGAGCAGCTTAATATAAACTAGTATCAGTGTCATTTTTCCACTTCTGCAAGGTGGACAAACAGGTTAAACATATCTAATAAAACAAACATTTATAGAAATGTAAGCAGAACTGCTGAGAATCCACTTTGTTAAGCACATCCACACATGTTCTTCTACTATATCAGTTGTGGTGTTGTGCTGAGAAAGACCAACCATCCAAATTATACAAATTTGAGTGGTCCTGACTGTTTATAAACCTGGTAAATGAAGCTGACACATGATGCAGAGAAAAGTCTGTACATGTAAACTACAAAGTTCAGTTATCGTAAGTGGAGCTGATAAAAATTGACTGTAAATACAAGGTATGCTTTGTTATTAGAGTGGCTCGTCAGTGTGTGCTATCTATGGATTTTTAACTAACACTACACAGCTCCATCATAAAATTAGGTCATAACTCAAAGCCTTATTGATGTGAAAGCTACTTTAATGGAAAGTCAGTAAGGTATAAAGTCAATAATCATAGGGATGTTATACTTTCCTCAAAGTTACATACACAGGAGCGTACCATTTCAACGTAACATGTTGAACATTCGCTACTTACTGCTTTCAGTACAGTCAACTTATTAAAGCATCATAAGGCTTTTAACAGTTCTGAACCTAATGACTTTATTATGCAAAAGAGCTTTACATATGAAAGAACAATTGACACATTTGAAAATTTCTTGATAAATCAGTTATCATTCACACTGTATATAATGTAATCTGTGTTTGCTTTCCAGTTGTAAAGTATAATTCTAGACATAATCTTGACCACAGTTATCACACTTGGGATGGGGTTTTTCATCGGACTAAATCTACTTGTTTATAAAGCTTTAATATTCTATTCTTTGCTTCTACAGTCAACCCTTTTATGCAGAAAATCCATGTGCAAAAAGCATTTCCACTGCTGCAAAACAGAGACTAGACTCTCACATAGTGTTTACACATTAATGCGAGGCAATAATGGCCAGGTCATATTTCCAAGAAATCAATGCTGTTAGGCAGTACTCCTTTTGTAGTGAGGAAAGCATCATAGCACATATATTTAGTGTCAAAATGTTCCCTCTTCTTCCTAAATACTTAGATATAAAAGCACAATATACATTCTTTGTGACATACATGCTGATAAAAAGGCAAGTTTCCCCAAAGAATTCCAGCGAGTTTAACCGAATCAAGGATTGCAGAAGGGTAGTTGCCTCTATTCCCTACCCCCCAACATTGTGGTATACACCCTGAATTACAGAAAACAAGAAAGATCAGCCTTCAGGTTTCGCTTAAAAACATTGTCTGGAGTAAACAATAAAAAATATGAACAGCAATGACATTCTACATACTGTATTTTAAACTACAGCACACTGAATTCTGCTGGACTGGATTTGGCCATTGCTGGACAATGCTGATGTGTCTCATTAGGGCCTTGTGAAGCAGACCGTGAACATAATCAGATGTGGTACAGCAAAGGAGAGTTTTTCTTGAACTGGGGGTGGGAAACACTGACCAAGGGAATAAACTGTCATCAAGAGGCCACCATACCTGGAAACATCAAACAGCATCTACAGAACAAATAAAAAGAACCAATACTGCCAACTGTTATGACACTAAAGACGACAACAGCCTTTGAAGATTCAACTCTATTGGTAGGAGATGGGCAAATAGTGGTCCTTGGAAGTGTTTCATACTCCATCCTGCACTTGTGTTTAAAATACTAGCCTTAAAGGGGAATTCCACTGATGTTCAGCAATTTTTGGATAATCAAAATTTTAAGAGTGCTTTCATTTTAAATTCACCATTCTAGAGTGACAAAAAGTAGATGTCAAACATGTTATGCCTCAAAGCTACTCCACAACATTTGAATGCAATCTGATAGATTTAAAATAGTTCAGAGATAAGGTTCTAATGGTTGATATTTTCAAAATATATTCCTAGTAAAGACATACATAACAGGTGTTAGGACAGAATAGTACATACTGTCATACACCAAAAATGTACACACATGTAACTTTTGTTGGTCTCCACAATGCATCATTTCAAATGAAAGCACTGATACTTTTCATCTCAACAATTAAATTGTACAGCAGTTGAGTGGAATCCCCCTTTAAACAAAGCTTTTCACGTTCCATAGGTTGAATCTCTACCCTCAGCTTGTTCCATTCTAATACACGTATTAAACATTTGTTATGGAGTAGAGATGCGCAGATTTGCAGTCAGAGATATATGTCAGATCCAATACTAGTCAAATTGCACCAACTGCATTACATTTTTTCATTAATAAAATAGGATTCATTTGCAATTCATGAGTCATCATTAAAAAAAACTGTTGGCAGTTGAGGTAAAAGTTCTCATCTTGCAGAGCAGTGAAAATACAGCAAAGAACATAGTGAGACATGGCCACATTTCTGCCAGCATGCAAATCCTTGACTGAGGACTTGCGTAGTCTGGTTGCTGCCCATAAAGTCCACAAGGAGCAATGCAGACTATGTCCATGAAAGTTCTTATGAGGCTTCGTAAGTGTCAACCTATATGTTAAGTAGAATGTTTGAACATAAAAAAGAAGCAACAGATCTGAGTGAACATCCAAGGCTAAACCCAAGTGTGCAAAACAATGTAGGCCATGCCTTAATTATACCTGCCATATAAATATGCGATTTGTCTAGATTCAAAACTGATCCTGGATGTAGTGCCAAGATATAGCAACAATCTAAATACTTAAAGTATTTAGTGAATTTAAAGATTGTGTATGACTTTGAATTTAGTATTGTCTTTGCAATATACAGAGCTACATCTGCCATTTACTCCTGAATTAATTGATCACTCCAAATCTAAGAAAGGACAACTGGCATTTTATGACTAGTAAAGGAAGTAAGTCTTGTAGCAAGCACAAGATTAATGCATAAGATGGAGAAATTTCATGGCAAACAGACCGTTCATATTCAAATTCCGATTTGGTCCATGATATTTTTCTTTGAAAGATTAATTAACTCGGAAGGGCATGACAACTTCGACACTAATGCTGGGAAGCAATATCTTTATAATTTGACATTCTTTGTACTTTTTTAAAGCTTTAAGTAGAGATGGGGGAAAACAATATAGTATGGCAATATTTTTCAGTATGATATTACTTAGAAATATGATCAATATTTAATAAATATTATTTTGGTACATCCATCTACTCCAACATTGCTCCTGATGTCCACAAGATGGTGCAAGAATGTATTCCTCACTTGCATCACAGTGGAAATTGCAAAGGAAGTCTGGCATTACTAAGATGGCTGCAGAAACTCCTGTATGTAATGCGCTGTCTGATTTCAAGTTGAAGAACTGAAATACTGTACCTTGGCCAAAATTGTTTGGCAGTATTATATCATTGCCTCTCTTGAAATTTCCACACCTACTGAGTCCGTTTTCTTCAGAAACATTATGCACAGAAAAACAGTCAACATAACACAATCAAAATAAATGTGTTCAGATGTTCATGTAGACAGGTCAGGCACAGCCAACATTAGCCAAATTAAAAATTATCCTTCTGTTGAGGTCCAGTGGTCTTAACAAGGAGTCTGTACTGTCCTGGCCCCTCTCCTCCACTGGGGCCACTTTAAGTCTATTGCACTTCTCTTCATTGTATTCCCCTACCTGCATCTCCCTTAAGAGATGTGCCTTGTCCTCAGTGCATTGGGTTACAGGCATGGTGGCACGTGCTGGGAAAGACTGATTTCCTCAGACAGAGAACTCCGAGCCACCCTTACGAGTGTGGACCATTAGCAGGCGCCGGACGCGTAAACCAGTAAAGGGGTTGAACCAAAGAAGAGATGGAGGGCCACCGAAGACTGCCTTCATTCCCTCCCAGCGCACTCTGCGCTCCCATGTTGGTTTCTCATTCTTCAGCCTTTCAATTTCCTGTAGGTTAAATGATATAATATTCTCATGTAAAACTTCAAAGGTAATTTATTAGCAGAATCGAATTTAGTAACAGTGAATTTACATCATTAAACATGATCATAAACAATTTCTACTGCACTCATGCAATATTGTTTACTAGTCAGTTAAACCTAGTGGCCATTGTGGGCCAGTTTCCAGACAGGGATTAAGCCTAGATCTGGACCACAAAGGATTCTGAAAGGAAAATATAGTCCAGATCTAGCCTTAATTCCTGTCCGCTTTAATCCCTGTATAAAATTCTCACAACAGCTGTGGTTATTTATAAATATCTGATAAGTGTCCTTTATATAAAAATTCTTATTCATAATAAAAATAACCAGCCTAATAATAACAGACATGTCTCCTGACTAGGCTTCATTTGGAAAACAATATATATGTTGGGCTTGCTTGACCCACCGTTTCATCATTACAGATGGAGTGAATTTGAGTGCCAAACATGACAGCAGTGAAGGTGAGGAACAGAAGAGCCTCCAGGCAAAGGAAAATAAGAAGCATGACAGCCACAGGAGGGGAGAAATCACTGCACTCTGTGATTAAACAAATAAACAACAAAAAAAAAACCAGAAAAATTTTAGGACCATCCAGCACTAACTCAAGCAATACAAGTCTGAACTCAAAGATTACACTGAGAAGGGAAGTTACTCATTAAAATGACCTATCCTAGCATATTCTTAAAGGTATATACATATATGGTATAAAATTCATTTAGATTACTTTTAAAGTATTATGAAGTTAAAATATGGATGTAAGTGTGCACTCAGATGAAAATCCAACTTCAGATATTGTCCATGGTAGTTCTGGTGACCTGGTGCAAATGTATGCATGTAAATGTATTTCTAGACTACATCAGTTGTGTTATATCCCTAAAGCATCAGAGGTTTGGCGGGTTGAGAGTAATAGCTCCCCACTGCACGACCTATAGTTAGAGGTTAAACATTACAGACACTGACTTAAGGCAAATAATGTTACCATAAAGTAACCATAAATAATTAATTTTAAAGAAGTTATACCAGATCCCTTGTAACCGGGTATCACTCCTAATCTTATGACACATTACAAAACAAACTTTTTCCTTCTTGCTCTAAGTTTATATATGAGTAGAATCTATTTGTTCATCTAAGAATCATAAGCCATATCACCATGACTCACCGCTCCACTGGACTTTGACACATGTGAAGAAATGGAAACCACTGAGGGATAGGGCATGCAAAGAAATTGATGCTATGTACATCTGTATAGAAAAGAGAAAGACAAAAAATGTATGCTCAACAGCAGCAGTAATATGGAAATATGAACTCAAATTCAGCTTGCACATATTAGTATTGAAACATTTCTGCTAACACATCCTTTTGACCATGTACATTTGGGAAAAAAACAAAGCGCATACTTTCAATGTAAATCATGCAGAAAACGTTCTCTTCGTGCATAAAAAACATGACATAAAACTATACATTTTTATCATTGTCTGCCTGTAACCTTTTTAAAAAAGTGAAATAAGAGAACACCAAACAAACACACATTCCCACAGCCAAAACAAAAATTCAAATGTCAGCTGATGTTTAACCTAGATTTGACTACCATAGTTGGAGCAAGGTAGAAGCTTGCCTAAACAAAATAGAGGCCAACACCCCCACACCCTGCTTACAGTGAACAGCACAAAGTATCGTTGATTGTTTTCTCCCACACAGTTGTTCACCCAGGGACAGTGATGATCCATTTTCCGTATACATCTCTTGCAGATACTGGAACAAACCAAAGGACAAAAAAAAACAAACAACAAATGTATTTTCCTGAAAATACATCAATACAACTGAACACAATAATGGTTTCTGTGGCTACTACCACTTCCATGGTAGTCATTTTATCAGTCCTATGCTTAAGAAGAAATTATTGAGTTGTTTAGCTTGCTATAAATATGTTAACCACAATTTGTATCTACCTGCAATGATGGGCTCTCTCAGGCTTTATGCTGCAGCATTTAGGGCACTTGTAGATGACTTCCCCAGGTTTCAACTGGAGGCTGTCCATGTACTCTTTAGTGGCGTTACCCTTAGGAACAGCCCCCTGACACACATGGCATTCCATTGGTTAGTCCATAGGCAAATCAGTATTTGAAAACCATAGCTCTAATGTTATTAAAGCATTTCAGATAATAACATAAAACACTGCACAAAACTGACACTGAAGTTTCTCAGACTAAATGTGGAGGAAGCACCAGCATTATACAATGGATTTATATATCACTTAATAGAAAAGTGATCACCTGTATTTCCTTTAAAACTATGGAAAAATAATCTAATCTTTTTTACTTCACAATTTAGCAAGGAAACCAACCACAGCAGTACTGTAGATTTTTAGGTGTAAAAAACCTTCTCTGTGTGCATCTGATATGTGGTCATTACACGTTGGGTGCTTGGCAATTTAATCCATATTGCCCTTGGATGTCTATGAGAAAGCCCTCTTAAAACATAACATTTCATTGTGTAAAGTGCCTGATATAAATGGATTACAGAGAACACCAGAGGGGGAAACTGAGAAGAGGATTAATCTGCAGCAACAGTTCAGAATTGCAAATGTGGCCAAGCAGTCTTGGCTCAGACCAGCCTCTCACACAACACATCTCCAAACCAATGCCACTCCCAATAATCAGGTTACATTTACCCGATTTGGTATCTTGTTAAATCTTGCCCCTATAGTCTTACCGGATCTGTCAGCATGGTGCGTAGATGCGATGCCAGCGCCAGCACAGCCAAGAAGTTAAACGCCACGCCATTGATTAATGAGTACCAGAAGCTTTTTGAGGGCAGCAGCATGACAAAATTCACCACAAATTCTGCATACAGAACCAGGAACCAGGTCATGAAGGCGCAGACCATGCCACAGCCATCCTGAATGAACCAGATCCGGCCCACAGCCACCTCCTCCTCCCCACTGCCCAGCAAGGGATGGTGCTGCTCCACATCACGTAGTCGGTGCCCAGATGACTGCATCCTTATCTACCTGCCAATGAAATGCAACAAATAAAATTAAATATTAGTTAATACATTTCTCAATTGTCAAATATAGCTTCAAATGTAAGAATACAATTCAATTCATATTTTCATGAAACTAGCCAATATAAATGATTCAGTCCAAGATTACCATTCTAAATCTATGGGCACCCAAACTGAAACTTTTCTTTCTTTGTACCATTTTCATTAGTAAAGACACTGCCAAACATTTGAATTTGAATATCCAAGCCCTATCATTATACATGACACCTACTCTAATAAGAGTAATCAAATGAATAGCTAGCTTTTGTTACTGCTTATTTTATATGTATGAAAGCTGCATTGCGATCAATTAAGCAATCTTTCAGCTGCTGTACTTCTGAAAGAATCAGCACTTACGCGTGCAGGATAATTTGAGGGAGATTTCCCTTGCCTGACTTGGCGTTATTGTAAATGTGATGCCAGTCAAACACCTAAAAATGTACAAAATAGCTGTACACAACTGTATATATATATTTATATTTGCTTGTCTGTTTACACCTAAAATGTTTCATTCCTTCTTGGCATTCTCTCTGACAAGGTTCTCCTGGGGCTGCTGGTGTTCACTATGTTCTGTGGTGTGCTATGTTTTGTGCTCATGCGTGACTATATTGGGCTGGCCACTTCACTCTTTTCACATAAATCTAATTTACAGGCATCTAGAGGGTCTTTCAGAAAAACAAAGCTGCACCACTCATTTGTGCTCGCCTCACCCTGTGGTCCTCACTCTAACATAACGTCCACCTCGCTGACATGGACAGCCCTGCTGAGGCAACATCCACAGCTTTAAACCTGCCAAGGACACACACAAACACACAGTTACACCTGACGCCTGCTTCTTTCTCAACTGTATATGAATCATGAGTTCCACAGCATAGCTGGAGCCTCCTAGCAAGCTACCCAGAGCACAGTAATGTATGCATTCGGAGCAGCTAGCTAGCTAGCTTCCTTCTGTTCTCTTAAATCACAGAAAAACTCCCAGTATAAAACACTTAATTCTACACAAATAAATAACATCATTAGCTGCATAACATGACATTTGTCCTCTAGCAGGTGACCCAACACTGTTAGCCTGCTGCAGCCCATTTTAACGCTAGCATAGCCAAGCTAAAGCAACAATGAGCACTAAGCTAAGCTAAAGTTGCTAATCAGAGAGAAATTGTGCTACAGTGACCCTTAAGAGAAACTATAATTAATCATATCACATTTACAGTTAATTTGATACTTTAGAAGTCTGACAAGTAAAATGTTGTTCCATATGTTATCTAGTAATCAGCTGTGCTACAGTGGTTCCTAGCTAAAAGCTAAGTGACAGTTCTGTTGACCCAGCAATTGATGCCTTCCTTAGAATATAAACCTGGTCTTACCGAAACGGTTCTTAGGTTATTGACATTAAAATAAATATTTCTTATTTCATTACACCCAGTTACAAAATCCTAGCTTCAGCAGATTCTTGGAAACGAGAAGAACAGGTCACACAGGTTTCCGGACTCCTTTTCCCCAGCCCAGTATTCTTCTTCTTCTTCTTCTTCTTCTTCTTCTTCTTTCTGCAGCTACAAAACCTGCCCTCCACTGGTCTCTCACAGAGCAGCTCCCTAAAAATCCCTCCAAATCTCAATTTTTTGTCTTTTTTTGCTCTCACAAACTACAAACTGCTATTTTTCATTCACTTTTAAATTGAATCGTTAACCTATACACACCTATAAAATGTTTCTCCAGCAAAGACCAGGACCAAATACTGGGCTGTCATCCAAAGGCATTTTTTTTCCTTTTGCATGTCAAAACAGTGCTTATGTTTTAGAGAGAAAGAGAAAGAGATAAATAAACATTAGACAGTAAAACCAAGGAATATGAAAATATTTTTTGTTTTAGGTCAAACAGTACACACATTTTGTGGCTGTGAGGCACAATTGAAAAAAAGGAAAAGCCTGTAAAATGGGGAAATTCCTTCCCATGGCTGACTTTCACATGACTGACTTATGCAAGTGCCTCCAGCTCTGGAGCTGTGAACACTGTGGCAGTTAGGCTGTCAGCTGTCATTTCATCATTAAATTATGTAATGGGGTAAGAGAAATTTGAAAATGCTATAATGATATAGTGAATAACATTAGAAGAAGTAGACCTATTCTTCTTTCTTATTTCCTGTTGTGCGTTTCATACTGTAAAAAAAGAAAAAGAAAACATGCACAAAATAAAATATTCTTATTCACCACTTGGTGACGCTACGAAGCCTTCCCTTGCTTCACCTGTACTGAACTGAGAACGCTCGACAATCTGGTACTACACATTGACTTTGGCACACCACTGAAAATATAGACAATTTAAAGCATTCACATATGGATGGTCTTGTGCCAACATTAAGGCCAACTTGAATATAATATAATGTAATCTGAATACAAATATTGTGACATTTAGATAATTCTAACAGAGCACTTTTCACACAAGCCTAAGCAACCTGTCAAAATGGTTTTGTAATACACAGGTGTTTTTTAGCTAGATGTTGATGACTGCTCTCAGTGAGTTTTGCTGCTGGCACGTGTCTCTGTGAACACATCACATCACTGGCAAAAGCGAAAGGGAGTTCTGTTACACGGCCTGCCACCCTGAGGATTTACCGAGGATAAACCCCTGCCCAACAGTTGCTCACTATTTTCTCCTCTCCTGTTTGAGTCTCTCGCTAGTTCCAACTGTCTGCTATAAAAACATGCATTAGCAATCCCCTAAAGCAGATTAAAGGCTGAAGCATCAGAACAGGAGTCCTTTCAGTTTCCCTGACTGCCACTCTCAATTACTCTGGCACGAACACTCAATCCACGGCTAACACATCCCGCTCTTTGTGCTCAATAGCTAGCTTAAAATCACGCCACAGACTAAAACATCTAAATGTGAAAACATCTAATGTGGCAAAAATCATGACAGCATACACTTAATTCCATAATTTGTCATTGCTGAAATGGCTCAGAAGGCAGTGATGGAGCATAAAAGGGCACAAGCTGTCAGCATATACACAGAAACACTATTTATTCAGATGTAGGGATAATATGGCATTGCACTGATTTAATGCTTTATTTTTCATAGAGCCCATAGTAATACATTACCAAGCAATACAAATTATTTTTAAAACGCACTCCTGAACAAGCAAATTATATAAAATGTCCCAAAGATGGAAAAAGAGTTAATGTGAATCTATGGTGGCAGATAACCATTGTCTACAACTTCTGCTAATTTGAGATATAAATGACACCTTTGCTTATGAATAATTTGTTGCACCACATGAGTAAGAGGGACCCCACCTCATGGTGCTTTCTGGATCAATATCTCCGTTTGTTCCAGTCATCTGCAACTGCTTAATTGCATACATTTTAAAATAGATGTTCTGAGTTGTCTTGTGTGTGCAGTATTGTTCCAATTATCCAATTAAATTATATCTTCTAATAGAAGGTTTGGATAACAATTAAGAAATAATCATATTATTGTGCCCATGAATAACACTCTTAAAAATAATACTGTCAGAAAGCATTTCTTTTTTTTGAAAGAACCATTTGTAAATAAGATATATACATAAAAATGTCCACACAACAAACATTTTTGGATAACAAACATACCTACTCTGCTAAATAATTGAACTGGTAAGATGTTTGCATTACATGAAGAAAAGAGTTCACGCTCACACATCTGTACAGAATTGGTTCTTTGGTAAAATGAAAAGATTTTTCTACATCATCTGTCCAAGAACACTTTGTGGCCTTTTTTTTAAAGAAGAGAGTAAAGTGTATTTTTTAATGTCATGCTCAACACTGACAACACTACTGTCAAGAGTCACAGAGCTTCACCGTGTGTGAGATCTTAACTGTGTGTGAGGATTAATTGCAATCCAGTGGTCAGGTAAATCTTTGTCAGTTAAGCTGCTGTTTTTCTTCCCCATACCACTAATAAATCCAGTCTTTTCCTGGGATTTTCCAGGTGAGCCTGGCTGACTTGTTGGCAGTAAGAGGAAGAGTAGAGATTTCCTCGTATTGTGAGGTGCTTCCACAGACTACCACACATGCTTGCTGAACCTGGTATACAGTCAGCTTTGATCTTACACAAAATTATAGTGTTTGAGCCCACAGAAATAGAAGCCTACATGTTTTCTTTTAATAATTTGAAAAAATTCTTTTTTCTTATTCACATCGCAAAGGTTTACACATTGGTTTTGTCTGTTACTTCAGTATGAAATATTGCAGGAAGAAGTGCCAAGTTGCACCTTGTCTGTTCTCTCTGCAACTGTTGCAGGTTAAGGCTGAGGCTGTTTTTAGGAGGGGAGAGTATGATGGGGTAAAAGGTGAGAGGGAGCAGGGAGGAGGACCTGCGCTTGCTGTCGGTGAAAATGTGATTGGATTTGAGCTAAAAGTGGCATCAGCAGATCCCAAGGCTCCTCTAGGATGATCTGTGTTTAGTATGGAAAGCTCCTAATCCAACAGACGAGGCTTATTTAAAGAAAAAGGGACAAGAATGGACATGACATCATCACTGTGGTAGAACATGGTGCATTACTGGATTGTTGCTAGATCCAAGTTGCCAAATGTCATCTTAGAAGCCCTTGCAGATGGAAACATCAGACGGCACATAAAAGTAGAGATTAGGGCAAATCTCTCTCTGCAAAGTGGGAATGATGTAGATGCAGGAGAGGTCACAGCCACAGCAAGCTGCAGCATTGAACTGCTTTTCAACAGAAACTAGTCAGGTTTGGCCTCAAACAAGATAGCACGGTGGAGCTCTGACTTACTGCTCACCCCAACTCTGCTATTGCGTGTAGACCTGCCATGAACCACTTTGTCTGAATCTCTGAAGTGGTGAGGGTGCATAAATAATTCAGCCCAGAAGACAGGCTTCCTTTTTCTTATCTTTTAGTTTCAGCTAGTGCAGAGAGTAAAATATTCTCCATATCCAACACTTTGAGTTGACTGAATTGTCCCTTGTTAAATCATCACAGAAGAATTAGAACTAAACAATTTCCTTCTGATTCTGATTCTAAAGCCAAGCTAAATTTAGAAGAGACCACACAACAAACAAAATAAGAATGAAGAATATCTATATAAGAATATAAATCTCTCTGTCTATCACATAATGCATTTTAAATTGACACAAAGTAAACTTGAATACTAGATCTGTGTGTGTACATAATACTTTGCCAGTTTTGAGCTTGAGTGTGCACAGAATGCTTCACCATACTTGAACTGAGAGTGTGTATCAGAACTTCATTGTAAGTGCAAATTTCTTTGGTGGGCACACAAATCATTTCTTGCATTTTACATGAGATGGCTTCCTTCCATTAAAAGGGGCTTTAGTGAGCATTATAGTGCTAATCCCAGGTCCCTTAGTAACCTCTTAATCTGGATTACGACATGTGCAGATCATCCTGCTGACTGGACGAGTGACCCTTGCGTTCAAGCAACGTTACACTTCATTAGCTCCTTACACTTCACATACTCCTCCAGGCTTTGCCTCTCTAGTGCATTCCCCCACCAGTTTAAATGACTAAGCCTCTGTACAGATGCCAGAGTAAACTGAACAGTAGGCCTTTTCCTGGCCTGTAGTCTCATTAATATGTCAGCATGTGTAAATGTTTTGGTGTCCCAAGGTGCCAGTCAATACAGTCCTTCCTATTCCTGGGCATCAAACAGTGAATCAGGGGCTTTCATTTTCAACATATCAAATTTAGTAAGCAGGAGTTCTATAAAATCAGAAATTACCGAAACCATAGTCAACTGCTTATACTGCTAATACATTCAACTCCTTTAATATGATATCATTTTTAGAAATATTGCTCAGCAACGTCTATGAGCCACAGTTACTATTTCCTTTTACTCTACTGTGATTCGTCTGGAGTGATGTGAAAGCAGCACCAGCACCAACCTGGAGGGAAAAAGGTCTCTCAAGCTGTTCCAAATAAGTAGGCTTATTGGGTTGGATTTATAATGAGTTTTAAATTCAACAGTGTGTAATAATTTGTTTAAAGGTGTATGATTATTCAGTAAGGGAACTGGAACCCTTATGGCAGGTGGAGGGCATATCCTCCCCACTTTTCATAATCATTTGTTTCATATCCCCAGCTTTTTTTTTTATCGGACAACGACTGAGACTCTATGCGTGCACAAACACCTCCCAACCCCCAGCCATTAAAAACAACCGAGACTTTGCACACGCGGGGTGGCACAGCTGGCAAATATGGATAGGAAGCTGGCACAGGCAAAAACCTACAGGGACATGCTGTTTTTCTCCTCATGGGGCAATAGTTGAGATGGCTATGTTGTTATGCATGCACGCAGCAGGTTAATGTGGAGCTTCTTCCTCTATGTAGGGAAAACCTTAAGGGCTACCCCGCCACTGTTGGCTCTGAGTCACCATGACTTTAAATGTATACCAGAGAGCAGTGTGCAACACTAAGCTCATTAAGGGTGGAACAGTATCAATGTTTCTACTGATGTAATCTAGCAGATTTATAATACAACAAGCTGTTAGACATTGCGTTTAAACTGGCTGGTGTTTAAACTGGGTGGTGTTTAAACTGGTTGGTGTTTAAACTGGCGGGTGTTTAAACTGGTTGGTGAGTCAGTTAACCTTTCAGGTATAAAGTCCATCTGAACAAAAAGGAGTAATTGAAGCTTGTGGCCCGATTAGTTTACTGCCCTTTACTCATGTTCTGCCTAAATTACAGTAAACCCCTGCTTATAGGGAAAACTGTGTTGTTGTGATGTGGTAAGAAAATGCTTATAATGTAAACCCTAAATATGCCCCAAATGTGCTCCCAAAACACTTTAATTTATTTTAAACTCAGTTTAATAGAATACCCTGAAAAAATGTTTAGAGGTAAACCCAAATTTTTATTGTACAATTTACTTTATTGAAATCCCGCAGTGCTACAATTTAAAAACGTTACCCCTGTATAGACCATACTGAAATTCATGCATGGAGTTTTCTTTGGTATGTGCTGTCGTTTTTGGTATAAGCAGGTAAATACATAAAAAAATAAATTTAATTGAAAATATAAAAAATTTACAAATACAGGGCTTTAAGAAGAACAAAATGAAAAACACAAGAACACTCGAGAAGCTCTATGGGGGAAATTTACTTTCAAACCTCCCGCCTCAGAGTACAGTGGTATTTCAGTATCCCATGGTTCGTTTCTTTGTGCGTCTCTCCACATTATTTTTATAGGGAACTGTGACTGAATTTACGTTAATATTTATGGTTTATGTTTGGGTGTGGTGCTAGGCAATCCAGCATGAGGGGGCATGGTGGACGAGGACCATCTGCAGTTTCTGCGCTAGTTTGGGGGTTTCAGCAAACAATCATTAGTTCATTCTCAGAAAAAAATCTGTGTTGGACAGAAACGCGACTGCTGATCTGTGTTAAAATATGTGCGTGTGGGGAGGGTTTACTGTATTTCCATAAGACAGTCCAAACTATCGATATAGACATAATCATACAGGAATAATTCTGATCAGAAATTACTCAAAATTAAGCCTCGCTAACTGCATTGGCCCCTATTGTGGTGAATTCAATGTTCAGCAGTACAACAGTCATCTGTGGCTGAGAGTCCAAAAGGCATTATTGGCCTGATTTTCACTGGGGGTTCCTAATGACTCCCCGTTAGGAAAAATACATGATCCAGAGAAATGAATAGATGCCAGATTTCAGGTAATGCTCTGCAAGCCTGGCATATTGTCTTAGGTCTTGTCCTTAATAAGAGAAGTGCATACATGGTGGGAATTAGGTCAGGTGATTGACTTGATCAGTCAAAAAAGTGATCACTCAAGAGTCTTGGCCAGAAGTCAAAGAAATCAATTGGCCCTGCTGCTCTCTAGGTGGGAAAGACCTTGTTTCCATCATTATGATACCAACTAATTGTAGGTGTCTGTTCTACTTACGCAATCAGATGTCCAGTGCTATGTGTAAGGGAAGTGGCAATGGCTATCGCAGGAGAACATTAGCTAGAATCCGTCTAGATGTATATCATACGAGCCAAAGATCATTGTGTGTTAAATTACTTCTCCGGTTACACCAAATGAGCTACCATGCTTTGTCATTCCTACAGTTCTCTGCAGTTTTCCACAGTACAGAACCTTTATCCTATATGTATTTGCTTTTTCATCTGTTTCTTTGCATCATTTCTCTGCCCACCTTACTCTGTTCATCAATGATCAGGCCCTCACAGGACCACTAGTAACCACATAGAATTTCCAGCACAGCAGTGACACTAAAGTGGTAATGGTATGTTTGTGTTGTGTATTGATTTATTCAAGAAATGCCTGGTGAGCCCATCCAAAATCAAATCTCTTAATGAAACAAATACAAATATAAAGAGCCATTTTGTAGAGTTAAAAGTTTAAAAGAAAGTAAGACACACAAACACAAATCAGTAAGCAGTAACCACCATCATTCAAGATCATTGCTTCAAATTAATGCTCTTTAAATCAAGCTTGCAGATATTTTACTCACAACAGGCCATTAAAGATAGTGAGGGCCAGTATCTCTTTGATCATTAGGACATTGATTGGAAGATGCGGTGGTATAACAACGCCAAATTTGAACTCTTTCAAAAAACATGGCTTATACTAACATTAGTAAGATGTAGATATAAATAACACCCATTGGTGTGGTGGTGGAGTGTTAATGTTTGATAAATTATTCATGGAGGAGCCTTCCTGCATAATAACACACAAACGAAATAAATAACGAACATGTTTTGACATATTTTGGGGTAAAGAAATGGGCACTATTATATAAAATGACAGTATGAAGTCATCTGTTCTGGACAAAAGGTGCAGATTAATGATATTATGGATGGAAAGATGGTTTTATATGCAGTGATGCCTTTCACCATGAGCAGGGCTGGGAGAGAGAAGTCTTTTGTTTGACATGGTTAGGTATAACCGTCAAAAAAGACCAAATAAAAAATAAGGCTCTCACCAAACTGTTCCAGCATTCTGTCACACAATCCCTGCGTTTGTGGCGATTGAATGATGGGCAGACTAAACCAATTGCCCCTGAATTTCAAACACAACGTTGCTGCCCGACCAATCACAGTGCGGTATTTTGCTTGGCTCTTGTTAACGTGGCTCTGACTGGTTCTCCATCCGATGCGCGTTCATGTGACACACAGGTTCTACTAGCGGTATTTAAACCACCACCAATGTGATGGGGATGTCTCTCTCGTGGAAAAGGGAAACAAAACAAAAAAATAAATAAAAAATTATAAACATCTCAACATCATCAAGCTTTTAGCATTGGCACGGATTATGAACAGTCTACCCTAAACGCTTCCTGTTTTTACTAAGGAGAGGATTTCTGACTGGACATAAATGATATTTCTCTTATCCTCGACGGCCGAATTACGTCTCTTCTGGGGATTAATCACTCAGACGGTGTGTGGGCTTCGAGGTTGTGAGTTTTTGGGTCGTTTTCCTGCGTTTTTACGCATTGATCGAGGTCCGAAACTATAAGCATGTTTTAAAACTGAGACTCAACCCGCCTACTGCTCGGGTTTACTGACGGAGACTAATCTCCCAGGGCAAAAGTAAAGCTGTTTACAGATCCATTTACTGTTAAGCCTGACCTCTTTCTGTCTCTCTCTCTGTTTGTCTCCCTCTCCATCACAAGCAAGAGAACATGGCTGGGGAGGAATTTGCCGTGACGAGAGAGCAGAGCGGATTTGCATGGCTGCTCGGCTCCCGTGGAAACTGAAGAGGACGATCACAAACACCTTCCCCAGATCAGTCTTCAGGCTGCTTTTCTCTCTCTCCGCGCGGAGGGGAGCGTCGAGGCGCGGCTAGACATGGGCAAAGACGAGTGTAAAACAATGCTGGATGCCCTGAACAAAGTGACCGCCTGCTACAGGCATCTGGTCTCGGCTCTGGGTAGTACCTCGGACTCGCAGAACCTGCGTGAGGAGCTCAAGAACACTCGCAGGAAAGCTCAGGAGCTGGCCGTGGCCAACCGCACCAGGCTGACCGCGCTCCTCAAAGACAAGAGTATCAGCAACGACGACCGGGCTGAGTATGAGCGCCTGTGGGTACTCTTCACTAGCAGCATGGAGATCCTGGAGGTGGACATGAAGAGGTCCCTGGAGATCGGGCAGAGCTTCCCACTCAAGGTGCCCACTCGCCACTTCATTCAGACGGGCATGACTGGCAGCACCACGACGGTGGCGGCGCGCGCCATGAGCGTGCAGAACATGAAGTACGAGGCAGATGCAGGGATAGACACGGCTGACCTCAAAGACCTGGAGACAGAGATCGTCCAGGTTGACCAGATGATGGAGGAGATGGAGATGAAGGTGCAGGTAGCCCCCTGGGCCGTGGAGGCCAAGCAGGAGGCAGGCGCCGAGCTCAAGTCCACCATCAGCGTGGGGAACTCCTCGGTCGGGGTCATCTCTGTGTGTGAGGAGGAGCCCAAGGAAGGTGGGGATGGTGAGGCGGGCCTCATGAAAGTCTTCGCGGGTATCATTTTCACCGCCGTTCTACTCATAGCTGGCATCCTAGGATACTTAGTTATCAACCTTTGAGAAATTGGGTCTCGTCAATTCTCAAAAGTGGGATCTCTCTCAGCACTGTGGCCACCTACAGCCTACCACCTCACCCAGTCACGGCGTGTGGGGCTCGGACTGAGGATCAGACTGTACTAGCCCACACCATAGCACTGTTTCATAAAGGGGAGAGACACAAAGAGGCTTGGTAAATCGATTGCAGTTGCGGATATAAGCATCAGGCCATCTCCCTGGTGGTTTTATAATGCAGTATTAGTAGGTTACAGGAAGTTTTTTTTTCCCACATAGGGAAAAATGAGGAATAAGAGAACAGCATGTCAAACTGTGTAGTGGGTGAATTAAGACCAGGACCAGGATGAACAGGATGAATCTTGGCATTCTAACCATGTTCCCAACTGTGTTTAAGAAATATTATCACTAATCAGGGCTCTTGAGAATTGTTGCTGAGGCTGCTTGTACAATGTAAAATGGGGAAACCCCGTTAAAGCTGTGGACTAACCAAATTCCCTCATTAGCCTTTGGCCTTATGGACACCCGCATTACAGAGACAGATAGTCTAGCCTAAGACAGTAACGTAAACAGTCCCAAATGATGTTCCTTTAGGGTCATGGAACTTGAGTGAAGAGCATGAATCTCACAATCCTTTAGACACCTCTAAATTCTTCTAGCTCAAAGGAACAGCAACCCACTGCATTTAACAGGAGAACAGTGTTACACGTCTTTAGTGGAGCTAGTATTGTATGGGAGTCAGTATTTCAGACCATTTATCTTGTCCATCTTTGGACTGCACACCGTACTTCAGTATCTCAGTGCTTCAAAAAGCCCTATAGATTGTGCACTATGACTTTAGGAGTATCTGTGCTTCTTGACAACCGACGGCTGATGAATTTGTACATAATGCACTCATTTTGAAATAGTGTAAATACAATTAAATATATTTATAACAATAAATAAGAAATGTGGAGTTAATTCTTGCAACAGAAACATTGTTTATTTATTCCAGAGGTGACAAAAATTAAATACAAATGTTTGTGAAGTGCATGATACATTTTGGTTTATGTATATGTATATATATGTATGGTGGGGTGGAGGTAGCTCAGTAGGTAGGATACTTGCCTCTGGACTATGAGGTCTGGGATTTGAATCCTACCCTGGGATTGAATCCTACGAGAG
>JBBMFX010000017.1:6168383-6190340 GCA_037832545.1 Rhabdalestes septentrionalis
AGATGGAGTAGTCAGAGTGGAAGGTGAAACATGATAATTCTGGGTAATGTTTTTGCCTGCCTGCTTGTGCATGACACTGTGAATGAAAATTCGAGGACACTTCTGACGTGGGCAAGAAATTATATTTGAAATAAATTATAACACAGGAAATATGTTTTAAATGTTAGGATATGATTGTGTTCAATATGAACAGAGACAAGAACTAGTGGTAAAGTAAAATATGTCTATTTTTTATCACAGATTGCATTTCACAGGCTATAGAAAAAAGGAGTTATTTTATTAATGTATTAAGAAACCCATATCTTTTTACCATCATTAAGAAAATCTTTTTACCATCAATGTGCAGTATATTTGATATGAGGGTAATCAAACACATATTGCTTGTATTGGTGGTAGAGTTAGCATAGTTGGATCAATCCAAATTGTATTGGTCGTTAAAAAGCTTCATGGACAACTCGAAAGTGCCTATGAACATGCAGAATGCTGTCACTGATAAAGCAGTCCCAGGACAACTTGTTTGTTTGTCATGTACCTGCCATTCATGCATTTTAAAATCTTCGCTCTGTCCTGCTAAGAGCACTTTAACAGCACATAAGAGTGAATTTCCAGAGTGCACTCGCAGTGAGTTAACTGGGGGTGAGTGGTCACCATGGTTACACCATCAAGCGCATATCACTTCCACCACCGAAAGCAAATGTGATTCAAGCATCAAAGACTAATTTGAATTCTCACAAAGTAAAACTTGGGCTTGCAGCTGCAGGACAAGCAGTGCTAGCTCAGCACAGGGACTAAATTAATTAAAAATGAAATCAAATAGCATAGTGGTGTCTGGGACTCATAGATTGAGGACAGCTGTTGTCAAGTGCATTAGTTATCAATTTGCAGTTATCTTTTTAATGTGCTTAGCTATTGTAGGTCATATGTGTTGGGCCTTATCATTAAGCCCAGTTGCATTTGTTCAAATAAATGAGCATAGACTCCAAAATACATACAGCATGCCACAGCTTCTACACACAACACAGGATTAAACTGCGAGCAGCTCCTGCTCATCACAAGCACATGGACACATACAGCTCCTAAAATACATTAACTGTTGAATCAGTGCCACAGCAAATGCCACATTACACATTGCCCAAGGTGTACTGTTATTCAGAGCTTTTGTTAGTGATGTGGGGGGAGAAACTGCCTAGCAGTCACAGTAATTTTTGATTGAGGCTTAAAGTTTAGTTAATTAGTCTCCCTGCTGTGGCTTCTGACTCATGAGCTTATAATGAATGCTTGTTAAGTGGCACCCTAGAACAGGCAATGGGTTAAGAAAATCAATGACATTTAAAGGCCAAGGGACACATCCAACAGGTTTATAGCATTTACTGTGACAGAGTGGGAACAAAACACAGTGGGAACATTTTAATGTCTCTTGGTGGCAGTGATTTCTTTTGTTTCACATGGCTCTCAGTCTGGTACATCATGTTCAGTATTTCTGTATACACACATCATAAATACATATTCAAATTTGTCCAATGACCCTGTCAAAATGGTAATCATTGAACCAAAATGATGAAGTTTTGCATAATACGCATTAGAGCATTTAGTAATTGATTTTCCAAAGTGGAATAGACCTAAAAGTACAATGAGATAAATCAATTATATGAACGATAGTGCAACTAAATAACCGCTTAGTATTTAGTGGCTTGAGGCATAAACTGAAATAATAAAGATTTTTCCACACTATGCAAAGTCAATGTTTATCCTGTTCTCATCCAGCATGCAGTGAAAAGGCTATATAGCTCACCCTAGAGGAGGGAAAGAGCAATGGAAGGTGGGTCCACTTCTCTCACAAGTTTACATTTATAGCAGAGGTGCCCAGTTCAGGTTCGGGGGGGCCACTGCCCAACACAGTTCAAACACACCTGGAATTTCAAGAATTAATGGGTGTGTTTGAAAGGGTGAACCATCAAACTGTGTTGACATTGGCCCTCCCTGACCAGAATTTGACATCTCAGCTTTAAATTAATGTATATGTTATGAGGCCCAACAAGAAGCTTTGTACTTATTAATGCAACCATGCAGCAAAAGAAGATATTCTTGAATGCAACTTTTGTTAATAAACAGTCATTTAGATTTTATACCATCAGCTGCAGGTGTTTTACTGAGATATATTTGTTGCTGACAAGTAAAAAGGAAAGTTATTTCTCTGTCAATATTTCAGATTGCCGGATAAAAGCCAGATAAAGCACCTAGCCTTCAGCCTGGGCCATTACAAGATAAGGAGCAGTCCCAACTCATAGCTGTTTGCAATGAAGGAGCAGAAGAATGCAATATTCTTGCAATATTATGTCAATTCAAATATAGTTTCCAAGATAGGCAGAAAGGTATTACACTTGGCAGTAAACAGACAAACAAAAAATATAATTTTCCCAACATAGCATAATATTCATTTGCTTTCTGCAATTCCTTTTAAAATTTTGATCATCTTCATCATAAAAATGAACATTTGATTGTTACAATTCATATTTATTTAATTTAACCAAAGTTTATCTTTTCCTATCTTAAATGTATGCCTTAGCCAAAACCTTTTATTTCATATTGGAGAAACTTTTCTACAGGCAATTGACAAAATAGCACCAGCCTTGACTGTGACAGGATACAACTAAAATGTATGCAATCAAACAGGGCAAACCCATGAAATCATGACATGGTGCATTTGAAAGGCTTGTGACTTTTGACTTAAAAACTGTCTCTGATATCACATAGAGTGGATTATTTTGATCATCCTTTTTAGTATAGAAATAACCTTTTTTATTTTAATTGTAGCTTGTGTGCTCGGGAATGCAAACAGAATGTGTAAAATGTGTAATTCCATGTCTCTTTGAGAAATTAGTTCACATATCAAATAGTTTGATTTTTTAATTTTGCACAAATAAAAAAGCTTAAAGTGTGATGTGGATATGTGGGTGTAATGTGTTTACACACCTGGCTGGGTAAAAAAATATGGCGTGTAGAGGCTTCAATGTGGTAGAATTAAAGAAAGTGAAATTCCATACCTCTACAACTAGTACTGACTTTTTAGTAGCTCATTATTTTCTTTTTTTGCCAAAAAAGCATAAATTATGGTCTAGTGAAAGTGAATAGTGAAAGTGTGTGGTGCAGAACAGTGAGTGTGTGCAATGGCTGTACAGTCTGGCTGGCTGCGAATAGACTGGACAGACTTTAATGTGGTTCAGACTGACCCTCTTCAGACACAGACGCTCAGCAGAAGGACAGTGGCGCTCTGTTTCTGTTTTTTTCTGCCCTGGATGGCTAAAGAAGAAGAGTGGTCGTAATGTCCCAAAGCAGCCAGGAGCAGCAGCAAAGAACCTGGAGCTAGCAATGTTAGCAAGCTAGCAACCGTTAGCTAGAATTTGACTTCACCACTGAGTTTCAGTCTGAAGATCTGGTTCACTTAGCTGGCTCAGCTTTAAATTAAACAGTCTCGCCTGGAGGTGGAGCAGGTCTATCAGGTAAGAGCTACACTAAGATTTACATAAAGCCAACATGATCCCCATGCACGTAAATAAATAATGCTAGCTTGCTAAGGTTAACTTAGCCAACTCTTTAACATTACGGAATGAACGAGCTGGTAGCATAGTATTCTGCATATCATCAGCTTGGGATTCACCTGAATAAGCCTGCCAAAGTCTCAATATTAGATTACTTAGAGTGTATGGTTTAAGTGTCTTATGAAATTCAGGTTGTCAGGTAAAACATTAGCTTACTTACTTGCTAAAACATCTTAGCTTTGGTTGACTTCTACTTTTGGGAAGAGGGGTTTAAACTAATAGCTAGTAAACAGGCAGTGTTTGGCTTAAAATGACCGGTAAACAAAGGTAAACAGTTCCAATACACGGCTTCATACTTGTATATCTTGTGTTTTTACATTTAAAAATTTGTTTTTTTGTATGTGACTTGTGTTTTGCTTCTAAGTCTGATCAAGCTGAACACAGAATAGCAGAAAGGAGTTTTGTTTGGTTTGAGTTAGAGGTGAACAGGAGGAAGGTTATTGATCATGGTTGCGCTAGTTGCCCTTGGTGGATTTCAAAGCATTTCAAGCACTTGTTCTAAGAATTTATTCCGCTATGTTGAACTTTTTATATTAAGGAGAAAGCCTTACGTTTACAGCTTTCATGGGCTGTTAGGAATAGGTATACGTTACACTGGGATAGCTGGTGTCCTGGTGGTTAGGGAATTTCCCCTGCAATCAGAGGGTTGTAGGTTTTAATCCCAGGACGCTACCTTCCCCATACACCGTTTCATGGGAGCTGTTCTCACACTGTGTGCTCTGGTGTGGTGTGTTCACTCATGACAAATGAACACATACTTCATTCTGCCTGTTGTAGAAACTTCTGTATTGAAAAGCCCCAAACCACACTGTCTTTGTTTGTGATTTGCTTTAGCACACCTTTATCACATTTTTAGTGTACCGATGTATGCTGAAGCTGAGGAAATGCAAAACTACTTAGTTGAACTGCTCTAGCACCATAGTTTCTAACACTGGTTGGTATACTGCATAAAGATTAAGGTTTTTTCATTTAAATATAAAATCTCTATTCAGATGTTGTGTAGTTCACAACTACATTCAATCTCTGTCTGGGAAATAAACCAAAAATACCCCCAAATAATAAATGTATTAAATAGACACAGCAGAACTTCACCAAAACTTTGAGCTCTGTCTTTGTTGTTAAGTGGTTGCATTGATCTTAAACTATAAGCTGTGTGAGGACTATGCCAAACTTTCAGTGTGTTGCATAAGAATTGTGCCTGAAAAGGAGTGAGGTGGTGACTGTTGACAGCATGCTGACCTGTGTGAGCATAAAAATATGTTTGCTGTGTGGTCATAAGTTATTGTTGTGAAGAGCCTTTTGAAGGTAAAGTTTTCAGATTTAAACAAATTGATGTTAAAATGGGCCATGTTCATCATTCTGTGAGTATTGTACTGTAGGAGCAGATTGTGCTTTAGTGTGTTTTTTTTTTTTTAACTAGAAGACATTTGTATGTCATTTTGATTCATCTTAATTGCTTATTTTTTTATGCTGTAGCTCCATTATTTGTTAACAAAACTAGGTTTCCCACAGCATTCCCAAACCCTTCATACATAGAGTTCTTTAACATCAAAATGTATTGTTTATTTTTTTTTAATGTACCTGTTTTAAAGGTGGAAGAGCCATGAGCAGCTGTGTATGGAGTTCTAGGGCTCTCTCGCCTGCCCTGCTTCCTCGGCTCTTCTCTGATACAAGATGCTGTGGACGCAAACTGGACCGCCATGGCCTGTGGGGCGCGGTCCGATTTTTAACCACGGCTCAGGACAGCCACCCCACACCTCTACCCACTCAGGCTCGTGTAGTGATATGCGGTGGGGGTATTGTTGGAACATCTGTTGCCTATCATCTTGCAAAGTTAGGCTGGACAGAGATTGTGCTCCTAGAGCAGGGGAGGTTAGTGCTTGGAAAAACCATCACTGTATCATAAAATGATAAACAACATGTACACTTAAACCTCATTTTGTACTTAAAGAAGAGCTGGGTAGATGTTAAGGCATTTGTTTTGTTTGCTGAAAATGGAATGTAAAATAATTTGATAATCTTTTGCAGATTTAGATTGTTCCAACCTTTCTAGTGGATCTTTTCCAACCTTTCTAAGTACAAACTCACTACAGCTCCATTGTTCATTGTTTGGTTCTGTCTATAATAGACTTGGAGCTGGCACAACTCGCCTCTGTGCAGGAATAGTAAGTGTTGCCAAACCCATTTCTATCGAGAGCCAAATGGCAGACTACTCTACTGCACTCTACAAGCGTTTGGAGGAGGAGACTGGAGTCAAAACAGGTGCAATAATTGCATATTTACAAATTACAAGCTTTGGCGGGGAAAAAAATCAAAGCTGTTAAAAAAGTAGGATGACTGGATTTGTGTTTTCCAGGTTTTGTCCAGACTGGCTCACTGTGTTTGGCTCAGAATCAGGACCGTTTCATTTCTCTGAAGCGTTTGGCATCCAGGCTCAAGTAAGTTGGTTGTCTGCTTTTCAAAACCTAGAACTTTGTACTGCTGTACAGCTGCCACAGTGCTGTATCTGCGATGTGATTGCTTCCTGCATATAAATACAAGAAATGTCACACTGAATTTACCTTTGGGGTAGTGAGAAATAATACTGATGAACCTAAACATTTTTAGGTTTGGTTCAAATTGGCTGATTTTTATTTAGCTATTAAATTTTCAAATGACAAGCAGCAAAGAAATTAACATTATTAAGTTACATTTTCACACAGTGCTTATATTTTGCAGGCAACATGAACATTCTATGCAGGGCTCCAGAGGGTGCCCTGCACTAAAATGATCACCAATGCAACTAGATTACTTAATTTGTGACTAGTTTTTTTTTTTCATTTCAGTCACCAATGACAATCATCCCTCACAAGAAAGAGAAATTAAAATAAAAGTACAAAGGAACAACTCATAACAATTTTCTGATACGCCCAACCCGAGTCTGCCATTCCTACACATGATTAGTAATTGGAATTTTGGCTCTTTTTAATAAGTCAACAATATTTTGATCAGATCACTAAGAACAACAACTTTGGCTCAAAAATACATAGACAGACAGGGTAGGTACCGCATTCTCGGTGTTCCCAGTTCACGCGATATGTAAGTGTGCCCGCCATACAGTGAGTTCTGAAAGCACAATGTAATCTAAAACAGGTATATGTGGTTTTCTGATGAAACCACAACAAGACTCCATGACAAAAATACTAACATTTTATTTTATACATATTTATAATCACATTTGATATAGATTATGGCAGAGAAAATATTTTTATTTTGTCTGGTGCCATTCTATGATGAAACACAGCTTCACATAAACATGGAGATGCATGCATTGCTGGGCAAGTGTTCAGTGTGTTCAGAGTACAGGTTCATTGATACCATGCCAAACTAACATGGTACTTATAGACTTAACACAGGTCTTATTGTTTTACTCAATGATTTACTGTAAAATTGCAACAAAAATGTAGAGTTTTAACATATACTTATACTCTTATATACTTCCAAAGCTATCATAATTGCTATTAAAGATAGTGTTACATATGTTAGCTTAATCCTAATAGATGTTAGCATTGTGCTAGTACAACATAAATGCTTATAAATAAAATCATATTCAATGAAACCTTCATGATTATATATTCAAAAACACTCCTGACCTTACTGGAATAGTGCTTACCATTATCCTCTAATTTTATAGAATGTGTTAGAATGAGAAATACATCATTCTTTATTTAGATTTTTATTTAGATTTATTCCTATACACCTTTCCTATTATCCAATAATGGAAGACCCTCCTCCTATTTACACTGTTTCTTCTTTGTTGTCTTAAAGGGTGCTGGGAATTGCCTGTGAAGTCATCAAGCCTAAAGATGTTGCCAAGCTTCATCCCTTGGTCAACATTCATGATCTAGTTGGTGCTCTCCATCTCCCTGCAGATGCTGTGGTTTCACCACCAGATGTCAATCATGCCATTGCAGTGGCAGCGGCTAGACATGGTGAGATTTGTTTATTGCCATAGATTTTTGGCCAAATTATTAATTTTATATTTGTATGTTAACCTTTTTATTGCTGTTTTGCACTTTCTATCTCCAAACATTTTGATATGTTCACTCCAGGTGTCCAAATCCATGAACGAACCAGTGTAAATCATGTTCTTGTGGAGAAGGGTCATGTCACAGGAGTGGAGACTGACCGAGGCTCCATTGAGTGCGAGTACTTTGTCAACTGTGCTGGACAGGTGGAATATTTTACATTTTTACTGCTGGTTTGTTTTTTGTTTGTTTTTTTTTATCTTGCTGTTTTTGCTCCTTTTATTTGGATCCTTGTCTCAGCAGTATCACTGAAAAGATTTAAATAATCTGGAAAGCTTGCTTACACAAATAACCTATTATTTTTACCAAGTGTTATTTTCTGTTTGCTGATTTTCAGTGGGCATATGAGCTTGGCCAGAGTAGTGAAGTGAAAGTGTCAGTGCCACTGCATGGCTGTGAGCACTTCTACCTCCTCACCAAACCTCTACAGGAGCCTCTCCCACCCAATACACCAGGTGACAAAAAGTATTTACTGACATGCCTCCAAAAGGATGCAATATGTTGCTTTCTCTTTTTAAAATGATAGAGTAATTCAGTATTAATTATTTCTCACTCATTGAAACAAACAAAGAAAATCACAACAGAAGTGCAGAATGTAAACTTCATACAGTACCACATTTTTGTGTATAATAGAACCAGTAATGATTTATTATTTGATATATTTTATAAAAAGATGTTTGTGCATACTGTTTTTTGCTGCATGCGTGATGCATTTTTAACATTTCGAAGCAAAGGACAAGATGTGAGTTTCAGACATGAATCTGTGGATAATGTTTGTTTTGCTCTAAGTCTTTTGACTTTTGATGCAGAATTATGAAGTTTGACTGATTGTTGACTTGTGACTGTACATAGTGGTAATGGATATGGATGGGAGGATATATGTACGAGCCTGGCAGGGTGGTGTTCTGTCAGGAGGCTTTGAAAAGAACCCCAAACCCATCTTCACAGAGGGCCGCAATCAACTAGAGATACAAAATATGCAGGAGGATTGGGACCATTTTGGTGAGTCATTAAACTTTAAACTTTCTTTTTTTTAAATTTCTTTTCGTGTAGAGTGATAGAATTTGTTGGAACATTATTTGCAGAGATAGGATGTTTTTATATTCAGATTTAAACTAGCTAAAATATCATTGTCCACATAAAGCAGGACAATGTAATTTAAATGAAAAATATTTAATAGCATTTTTGTGTATATAATCAATATAAAGCTTATCTGTTTGTGCTGTTTCGACTCATATATAGACTGTGCATTCTATAATGGTCTTGAATACTTTCAACTTTGTGTCATGACAAGTTTGTATCATTATAAACTGCCCTAAATATCATCACAGTGTAGGTATGAATTTAGTAGCACTGAAATCGCCATGTTTCATTATAATGACAACATAATTAGTCCTGTTTAAGTGGTCTGGATGCAGTATATGTCTCAAAGTGTTGACATTATATTTTTGCCACATCGTCCACCCCTAGTATGAAATTATCACATTCTCCAATCTGCAACACCTTTAATAAATTGTATTCTCTTTAATATCTGCATTAGACATCAATTAGAAAATTTGGCTATCTTAGTCTGACCATTTGTCCTTTTTTTCTGCTGTGCCAAACAAATTTCTAATAAAGGTTTATCTTATCTTATTTTATCTTCTGAACCATTTGAATATAATTTTTTTTGGTCCGTGATTGGTACTTCAGAGCCAGTGTTGAATGCCCTGCTGAGGAGAATGCCGAGCCTGGATTCCAGTGAGATCCACCAGCTGGTGAACTGTCCGGAATCCTTCACTCCAGACATGCGCTGTCTCATGGGCGAGACTCCAGGTGTACATGGTTACTTTGTTCTGGCTGGCATGAACTCCTCTGGCCTAGCCTTTGCTGGAGGAGCTGGCAAGTAAGGAATGAGCAGAACATATATCACAACTTACTGTAATTTCTGAAATAATTTACTTTTCTTGATTAAGTTTTATCATATGTACTTATGGGATTTTTCACATATTACCAGATACTTGGCTGAATGGATGACCTATGGTTACCCAAGTGCCAATGTTTGGCCTATGGACATCAAGCGCTTTGGAAATCTGCAGAGCAGCCGCACCTTTTTGCGCCATCGAGTGATGGAGGTCATGCGTAAGTAGTACCATACAGTTTTTGCTGTAAGGAGGAAAAGCTACTCACAACACATGCTGATTCAAACACGAGTCATACACATGCAGAGGTTTTTCACTAAATAAAGCCTGAATCCACAGACTCTTCTTTTTTAGAGTCTTTATTTCAAAATATTTGGAAGCACTTTTGCCCCCCTACTCTGAGCGAGTGTGAGAGTAAAAATCCTTGGATCATTAACAAAATTAATGATTAATTTATTACCCTCAGATATTGTCCAGTGAAGCTCTTCTGAAGTTTCCATATTATTGTCAAGATATAATTAAGTACATGAAAAGCAGATGATTGTGGATAATCTTTTCATATCCTGTCTACTTCTGAAGTCTTCTTTCTACATTGCTTATTCCAGGTGTTTATTGTGGTAATGCTTTTGTTCTGTGTTGAAGAATGGTTCGATTTTCCACTATATACTTGTCAAAATAAATAATGATGTGCTAAGAGAGACCTAACCCAGTCTTTCCTTTATTGTGTGTGCATGTGTGTGAGAGAGATTTTTCTGTTTTGGATACTAATAATGTTTCTATGCACTAAGACATTTCTTCCATTTCCCTCTTTGTTTTCCAACCCAATTCCCCCTCTGATGAATTTAGCCCTCCTGTATGAGCTGAAAGTTCCAAGATGGGACTTTCAAACAGGCAGGCAGCTGCGTACCAGTCCCCTGTATGACCGATTGGACACCCAGGGGGCACGTTGGATGGAGAAGCATGGCTTTGAACGTGCCAAATATTTTGTCCCTGCTGGAAAGGGTGAGAGACCATTTGATATCAACAGATTTTATTAGTTTTTTTACTTGTCTTAGTATTATTTAAGTCTTTTTTTTTCTATTTTTCCACTGTATGAGGTGTATGAAGGCTAAAGAAGAGTCTGCTTTTGCCATACTCATTGTTGTAAGCACAGCAGTCCGTTTATGTTATGTAATGTTCTTTTCTTCTACTCTCTACATTCTCCTCAAAGATTTACTAGCCTTGGACCAAAGTAAAACTTTCTACAAACCAGACTGGTTCGACATTGTTGGTGCCGAGGTGAAGTGCTGTAAAGAGGCAGTATGTGTCATAGACATGTCTTCCTTCACTAAGTTTGAGCTCACAGTGAGTAACTACATAAAAATATATTTTGCTTGAGGTACATTTTCTATGTTTGATGGCAGGACATTTTCAGTTTTCATTGTTTGTGATTTGCCTTAGAAGTTTCCTTGCATTTATTATTATTATATGATTAATGTTAATAAGTATTAACAATTATTTATTATGTTATCCTAGCGTGAAATCACACCAGCATGTGCCATGTTGCAATTTTAGTCTTAATATGCTTTTCCAGTGATGCATCATTTTTTTTATTGTCAGTGCATTATACATATCTGTGGTAAATCAGGTGACATGCTAATCATAATTTACTGCCTATTAGCTACTTTAGTAGTGATGTTCCTATATGTATAATAGACTTTGCTTTCTATGTCCACTTGTAAACTTCCAGTCCTTTTCTTCCTGTTAGTCAAGTGGGGACCAAGCCCTTCAGTTGCTCCAGCAGCTGTGTGCCAATGACCTGGATGTTCCTGTAGGACACATTGTCCACACAGGCATGCTCAATGAGCGGGGCGGTTATGAGAACGACTGCAGTGTGGTGCGCATCAGTAAAAACAGGTTAGTGCACACTTTTTACTAATTTCTTTAACACAGCTGTTTCAGTTGCTTTTCTGATTGGTTAGATATATATTTCTCACCTAAGTGACTGTGACCAAAAAGGGCAAGAGGCCCTGCTTCCATTGGACATGGTTATAGAGTCTAAATTTACCAAAATGAAATCAATTATATTCCTCACATTAGCTATGTAGAACTGAGTAATTCACAAACAATGACATTTGATTTCTTTGAAATGTCTTCCTCTTAAACAATATTAGACTGTTTCTTTCTTAAAATAACATCAGGTTATAAAGTAACATACAGTTATTGTATGCTAACTGAGAAGCTTTAAATTCTGTTATGTGTCACATCTATCTTTCTTTTTGTGTGACCCATTAGTTTCTTTATCATCTCACCCACGGATCAGCAAGTGCATTGCTGGTCTTGGATTAAGAGACACATGCCCAATGATCCTCAGCTTCACCTTGAGGATGTCAGCTGGAAATACACTGGTGAGAAAGAGAGAGTCCAAAATATGATTTCCAACATATGTGGTGATTATTTTGATTTCATTAATATTTGAAGCAGTTAAATTAAAATTTATTTTCTTTGATGTGCCCCCCACCCCCCCACCCCCTCCACATACACCTGCACACACGCGCACACACCCAACCCCCCTCAACCCCCACAGCTCTTAATCTGATTGGCCCTCGAGCAATGGACGTGCTATCTGAACTCTCCTATGTTTCTATGACTCCGGAGCATTTCCCCTCTATGTTCTGTAAGGTGAGTTGCAGCATTGCCTCTGTGTCTGGTTTATTTACTCTAATAAACAGCAAATTGGATGCTGTACGGATTGTTTTTTGTTTGGAGTCCAGAAATAATAACACATTCTAAACATTACATTGAATGTTACATTAGTGCTACATGTTTCTGAAAGCATGTTCTGTTCACTACAGGAAATGAGTGTTGGCTACGCCAATGGAATCAGGGTAATGAGTATGACTCACACTGGAGAGCCAGGCTTCATGTTGTACATCCCCATAGAGGTGAGTTACAAATGCACTTGCTGCATTGCCTCCTCAACATGTATTGACTTTTATTTTTTGTCATTTAATCTGTTTTCCCAGTATGCACTGCATGTATATAATGAGGTGATGTCCGTGGGTCAGAAGTATGGCATTCGTAATGCAGGCTACTATGCCCTGCGTAGTCTCCGCATCGAGAAGTTCTTTGCTTTCTGGGGACAGGATCTGGACTCTTTCACTACACCGCTCGAATGTGGCCGTGAGTTCCGTGTCAAATTTGATAAGGTTAGTAAGAGTCTGCAGTAATATTAACTTTATTCAGTAGTATATGATATCTGTTTATCAAATCTTAATGTTTTTTTAATGTTTATCTTGAGCTGTCCCTTCTAAGAGGAATAGGAATAGGGGTGGAGGTAGCTCAGTGGGTAGGATACTTGCCTCTGTACCATGAGCACCATGAGGTCTTAGGTTTGAATCCTACCTCCAGCACCACCTCTGGGTCCCTGAGCAAGACCCTTAACCCCAAGTTGCTCCAGGGAGACTGTCCCCTGTAGTTAGGAATTAAAGGTGCTTTGGATAAAGTCGTCTGCTAAATGCCGTAAATGTTAATGTAAATGTAAGATGTGAAGATAACTAATAGTTGCCAAATACAATATTAGAGATGCATTTTTACAATACATATGTATCAATTTATTTCATTTTTCTGAAGGTTTATTAGTTGCCTATGAACCAAAGCATCAGTATGGCCACATGAGGAACAAATAAGTCTATTAATGGTCTTTGTAATGAAAATTTTTAACTGCCTATGGTTTTGATGTACTGATGAGATCCACAAAACTTTAGAAAAGTAAAAATATATATCACACTTCAAAATACAACATTGTAATACATAGCTAGTAAATCTCCATGTATATCTAATTTTTTTTTTGCCTTTTTGCTGAATGTAGCAATGTGCATACAAAAATGTCAAGACTGTTCTAAGAAGTTGGAATATAAGCTTTGCTCTCTTTTTCTCTCACACTCTCACTGCCTTTGTCAATGTCTCTCCATCCTCAGCACACAGATTTTCTGGGTAGGGATGCTCTCCTACAACAACGCCAGGAGGGAGTGACACGCCGCTTCCTCATGCTGGTCTTGGAAGACCATGACACAGAACTGGACCTCTGGCCATGGTGGGGTGAGCCCATCTACCGCAATGGAGAGCTGGTAGGAGTGACTACAAGCAGTGCCTACAGCTACACCCTGGAACGCCATGTGTGCCTGGGCTTCGTCAGCCCACCCACCCAAGATGGAATCCTCTCTGTGATCACCCCTGACTTCATCAACCGTGGTGATTATGAGGTAGATATTGGAGGACAGAGGTTTCCAGCCAAAGCCAAACTGTACCCCTTCAGCTCGCTTTTCGCGCAGCAAAGACGCCGCAAAGATGACATAGAGCTGAGTAATTTTCAGGGCAAGTAAAGAGGCAGACCCAGACTCAGTGTATCTGAGATGACAGACCCAGATTCAGTGTAAGTTTCCAAATTAATGAATTTGTAGTATGGCTGTTAATACCAATACCTCCACATTTTGTTTTCTTACTGCACTCCCAGTGCCAGCCTGTCTCTGATGTTGCACAGTCAGTTCAGTTAATTCTGTCATTTCTTGCTTTGCCTCTTAAGTGCAATAACTGTTACACACCAAATGATCTACCAGGAGTGTTTAGATGTACTTGTTTTGTGTTTATTGTGAGAACTCTCGCTCTCTTTGTGTCTTTTGTCTTCTAGGATTTCAGATTTAGTGGTATTAGGGGTGGTATTCAGTGGTATTTACTCTGGATTTGAGCTGTCAGACACAAATCTTTGGGTTTCTGTCTGATCTATTCCCATTTCTGAAACGCACAAATAGAGCTAAAGCAGGCATTTTTGTTTTACAGAGGATGAACCTGAATAAGTGCTAAGCTTAAGATTGTAATTCCTGTTTCTTAATATGGAGTAATAGACTGCAAGATGATTTACAGATTAGGGTTTTGAGTAGTGTCTCGACTATTGTGTGCTTACAAAAAATACTTTTCTGGTCGTAGAATGAGAAACAGGGTAAGAGAGGAGAAAGCAAGTCTACTTGAGCATTATCGTAGTGAAGTGTGCATTTGTTGTCTTCCTCTTTAGTGAAAATCTTTGGTAACGCTTTCGTGTATACATTTTGGTCTTGGTATGTGTTCTCTGTGTAGGTCTCTAACTAAGCCATTTTGAGTCTAAAAAAAAAGGGATGTATTTTTATATGGACAGTGTAAGAAATATCCTTTTTGGTATGTCAAATTTGTACAGTACTTTTAAGGTTTAAGATTCTTCATGGATACCATTTACTCCTGTTAAACTCAACTTTAATTTTAAAGCACATTTCAGAAAGGCTGTTGCTGTTGGTATGAAAAGCACTTTTTAGTTGAAATGGGGCCTCTGACTTGAATTGATGTGACATAATAATTTTATGTTATTTTTTTAAAGGCACTGTCTGGGTGATTCTGGCAAAAACTTGTTTGAAAGCCAGCACTGCGTGTGTGCGTGTGCGTGTGCGAGTGAGTGTGCATGTGTGCATGTATGCAGTGTGGCAGGGGCAGTGTTTAGAGTATATAGAATGTCTGTACAAATCAAGTTTTCATATCTAAATTTCATTTCTTACATCTTTTTAGTGCAGAAAAAAGTGTAAAAGGAATGAATCACCTTAATTCTTGCTTTATCAAGATACACTTTTGAAACACTCTTATGAAGTTATCGTTCTTTATTCACATGGTCTTACGACAGAAATTTGTTTTTGAATGGTTCAGAATTTGTTTATTAATTCATAATTGTTAATTAGGTCATAAACACATTAACTTGAATAAGCAAATATAACATAAAAGGACAACAGTAATGTTATATATGATCAAATATATATATTAAACCAGAAATATCTGAGGTTCAGTTTTATTGATGAATATGGGTGCAAATAACACTATATTATCTGTTAAATGCTTATTATAAGTTTTAAGGTGCTTATGGGCTAAATAATGTCTGGGAGTAGAGCATTTACTTCTATGTTGCACATTCATATGAAGGTTCTTACTTTAAAGGTGTGCTAATAAAAACCTAATTTGCTCAACCATAAAAAAACAATGTGCAATGCAAGGTAATTGAAGACTTATTTTTGTTGCACAATTTCACTCATACTTGTGGCAGGTTTTGAAACTTATTGCAAAATTATCTGGTGAGGTACTGCTCAGACTAGAGAGAACCTTGTCTTCTTTTAAACTAAGTGTCTCACTAATTATCTCTTGAGTGTAACAGAAAAGATATGCTCTGTTTGTGTATGTGTTTGTGAGTATGTGAGCAAGAGAGAAAAACCAGACAGGCTGAAGAGACATTTCTTTGAGGATCAGTAAGAAAACATAACACTGTTCTACCAATAATTATAGTTATCTGTGTTTTTGGTAGTTTCTCTGCATGCTCCTTTGCAGCAACCATTGGTACTACCATTGGCAAAAAATATGCAGCCACCACACTTAGAGTCTCCTCACCCAAGTTTTTGTATTTTTTTTTTAAATCTCATAACAAATAAACAACTCACAAATATGACACAAACCATTTACTTTATTAGCTAAGCATTTTGTATTCACGAAACATACCTTGAACAAATTAAATTAAAAGATTAATTACTAGCCTTTTTTCCAGATCAAATAGAAGAAAACATATAGACTTAAATAGTCCTTAATGGCTCCTCCTCAGGCCTGAGTTCTTGGATTTGTGGGCTTCACCAATGGAAAACAAAATTCTCCATCAAGTGGGTTCAGCTTTCTTGAATGTGGTACATGATGGGACATTTTTTTTCAGTGTAGTTTCAGTCATTTGGGATCCAGACTCTCTGTTGGCCATTTTATTGAGCGCTGAAGAAAAGCTTTAACAGTCCATGTGGGGTAGGAGGCATTATAATCCTCATAATGACTTTTTCACCAAATGTATTTTCTGTTGAAGGAGAAAAATGTCCAATATTGTATTGATTGTTTTTGTAATAATCATCTCCCCTGCTTCTTTACCCGACATGTAGCTCCAGATCATAAATGGGTATGGAAATTAGATTGTCTTTGGGCAGTTTTTGTTTCAATACCAAGCATCCAGCAAGTTCCAGCATCATCACCTTGTCCAATGCATCCCTGAAAACCACTTTCATCCAATTATCCACACTCCATGATTTCCTTTTCTGTTGCCCACTGTGACACTTTCATGTCTCCTCTGGTCTACCTGCATGTTTTCTTGTCCATTTTGTTCAACAAACATATTTTGCCACACTCAATTTGTTCCTTTGCAAAGGTGTTTTATAATCCTTTCTGGTGTTTCAGTTGCCACCGTTTTTGTCTAGGTGTGGTGATTCCATCATTTTTGCCAAGAATTGTGAAGTATTTATGTAGTAATAATGACATAAGTGCTTGTGTTTGTTAATGGATCTTTAGGAGGCTATAAAGTACATATTGATTTTTTGCCAATGTAAGCTGTGGTGCAGGATGGAGAGTTGCATTTTAAACATTTTAAAGCATTTAAAACATAAAATACTCTGCAATAGATGGGTAGACAGTATCTAATGAGTTGAAGCCCAGCAGTGCTGAACCGCTAACTATGTAGTAACTTCACCACTTTGGACTGATCAGCATGCCTTTATTGTTATCAGTCCAACTGCATTGTACTGCAGACCTTATACTACATAATAATTTCATTATATTTTGTTTCATACATTATAAACAGTTTTCTAAGCATGACTTGGTTATGTCTGTCAGTAGGGCAGAAACTTAATTGACAGGGACAATTTGACATTTTGTTTTTCTTTACAGAGTGTGGTTGTGAAATGCCTCTGTCTAGCTGTTCAATAAATGAAGGGTTGATAAAGAGAATAGACACTATTTATTGTGCACCTTATGTGTATTCTTCAAATGTGCCTTTCATTTTGAGAGCTGTGAGAAAACGTCAGTGCTTTCCAGTGAAGAAGAGTGTGTGGAGTGCTAGTGGAGGCCAGCAAAATAAATAAAACATATTAGCTGGATGAAAAAAGGACCTGTGAATCTAAGATTTCACTTCCTTTTCATCCAGAGATGGATCTTGCAGTGACTGATTTTTCCGGTAGGACCAGTTAATGCTTTCTGATGAGCTGACGTGTAGTTCAGATGACAATTTTTTTTAAAATTAGGACTTAAAATGATGGTTAAAGCACACATTTCACATAGATGAAGAAGCATTTGAAAGGTTTTCTCATTGGAGAGTTGATGTTCTCCTTGTTTGAGTTTGGTTTGAGGTTGATTTGCTATTGTGTGCATGGGTAATCTGTATGCCCAAACATTCACTATTTCGTTAATACCAGACCTTATTTGTGGAAAAGGAGGTTCAGATTTGGGCTATAAATGCATATCCAACCAGTTATGTTCCAGTATTTGTATTAGTTATTCATGAATAAGAATTCCCTGTTTCAATCAATTGTGTTAAGCATTGGAAAATGGGAGAATGCTGTGTCTGTGTGAGCGAGAATGTATTTATTGTGCAGGATTTATGCTGACTGATCTGTGATGATCTATGTATCGTCTACATGTTGATATTTTTGAAAATACTGATTTGAAGATGGGTAAAATCTGTTGTCAGCAGTTCATGGAGTATCAAATATCTTGTGCTGTGTTGTTTACTTCTTTTCTCCAGATTCTGGCTGCTGTATCTTCCAAGTGAAATTCCTGTTCACGTTTTCTTCTAGAACTATTATTCTCAACGAGACAAGATTCATATTTGCCCCACTGTATTTTATGTATTTAAAATCAATTGTACAGATGTATTGTTGTACCTGTATTATTATTATTAATAAAACAAATGACCCTTTGTCAAGTTTACACCTTTCTTTTTAATCAAATGAGGTGCCCTGCTTCTGCTTTTCCATTAGAGGGCAGTATTGCTCCTTGGTCCTGGCTCAGCTTCTAAAACCTCTTGCTCATATACTTGATATGCTCCACACATCATTTGATCATATGTTTTGAGAATGTATTCTCAGTTTGTCCCAGTCCTGTATTCAGATACCAGTATACATTTAACATTAGTATCAATGCATTAATGGTCTCTTGAAATGTGTAGCTGTCACTGGCTGTATTCATTTTTGAGTTTATTACCCTATGGGGTAATTTCCATTTTGCAAGCACTGCACATTTTTTATTAAACTTATACTTCATTTTAGTCTGACAGGTCCAGCAGTTTGCTCAGTCATAGGAAAACTATAAATTGCTAAAAGCTTCCTCAGACCTTATACTGTCAGGACCACGGCATTGTCTTGTTAACTTAGGCAGGGCTAAAAGCTATTGAGATGTGAGAACTAGCTTCTGAGAATATGAAACAGTGATATGGAGATTGACTAGGTGATTAATTACCAATTGCCTTGACATCGTATTTTCTCCTGCTCCACAACTTGACGAGCCCTTTCTGTGTTATAGTAAGGAAAACCCACCATCATGCCGGACCTTGGTATTCTGGACAAGCTGACCTGGAACAACATACCTTCTAACAAAATTGTATTCTTTGACATTCATTACATTTATTTTTCACTAATTTAGTTGATAAATAAATTAACCGAAATAATCATATTGTTTGCTAACAGTCCATCATCTTATATTTCTTATATATACTTCTTTTCTTCTGAAGTTATTTCATAAATTGGTTTGATAATATATGTATGACTGAATGTATAATCAATGCATGTTTGTTACCAGAGTGATGTATGTTTTAAGGATCTACTTTCACCTTTATGGTAACATTACCATGCATCACTTGTTCAGACGTCATCAGTTCCAGCTGTGGCGGGACAGAGTGCAGCAATATTAGATTTTTCTGCTGTAACAAACTGCACACAAATTAAACCTTGTAACTGCCTGATGAGATAAATCCAGAGTCTATGACCAAGAAAATGTGCTCTGACTCTCCATGGCTGGAGCAGATGAACACTACCTATTCTATCCAAGAGGCCAGTCCTGATCACAGTTGCAAGTAGGACATGCACCACCCCCTGCCTGATAAACCAGAAAAGCCATGGTCAAATACAAAAATGTAGCTTTTCAACCGTCTTTGAATCATTGGATACTGCCCTAACAATCCAAGTTTTTAAAATTCTTCTGCCATATTCATTTAGACCTGTCACTGCTTGAACTTTCAAGAGATTTGTTTTCAGTGGCTTCACATACAGTGCTCTATATGTTTTACCTTTTTTCTTTTTTGGTGTAGATTTTCAGCAGGACAGGTCCAGACCCTCCAGACTGGCAACATGGCTTGTCCTCCTTTAAATCTGATCCAGCTCTGTAAGAGCACCTTATTGGATCAGATCACTGGTGGCTTTGAGGTCAGTGTGTGTGGCAGAGGGAGGCTGAGCTTTGCCAAGTTTCTCTTCATGCTGTGGGAAGACGAGTGTTGGATTACTATCAGATACAGGTTAGTGGGACGGGGCAGGTGCTCTGGACGAGTTCCTTCTTTCTTTACTCCCCCACTCTCTCATCTCTGGCTGGCCTATGCAGGGAGATGGGATTAGGTTATGAAAGAAGAATGGGGAGAAATAGCCTGGGGTGAACAGTCTACATTAGAAATGTGTCTGTTGTAAGATCTGGTATTGAGGAATAAGCTACACGTTAATAGCTTTCCTTCTGCATTTATTGTCCAGCACTTATATCCAAGAATTAAATAATGCTACTCAGCATTCAGTACATTGCACATTTACATTTGCATTGTTTTCTTCTCTCTTGTCTTTTTTTATAACTGTACTGTACACTAAATACAACATCGTGTGCATTGTATATCCCATGTATTCTAGCTAACATTTTGATGGTGAAAATTGTGTCAACCTGCCTACATTCAGTAGCACAGCATTTAAACCTAATCACTACAACTTGTGATTAGGTGGCATGGAAATCCCTTGTTGGTGAATTATGATGCTTTCAGAAATCAGAACATAGCTTTTAGTTAAAGAACCAGCAGGTTCCTTACCAGCATTTCTTAATGTGATTGAATCTTATTCAAAATTTTCAGGATATAAAACAAACTGGCATAAATCAGAGCCTATGCCAGTATCACGAGTGTGTTTTTGCTCCTCAGTGAGCACATTTAAATTCAAATGGATGAATAAAGGAATTAAATATTTAGGCATCAATTTGAGTCCTAACTTAGAGAATATACTGAATTTAAATATGGAACCTTTGTTGCAGAAAATACAGACAAAATTAGATAGTTGGAAAAAACTTATGTTATCTTTATGGGGGAAGATTAATATAATAAAGATGGTGGTAGCGCCGCAGTTTAATTACATATCAGGAATGGTCCCTGTTTCCATGCCTCCTCAGATATATACAAAATATAATGCTATGATTAAAAATATTTTATGGGAAGGAAAAAGACCCAGGATTGGGGTAAATAAATTATGGTTGCCTAGAGACAGGGGAGGCTTAGCATTACCTAATGTAGAGCTCTATAATATAACATTTGAAATGTCTAAGCTCGCTAGACATTGGGGGAATGAGGATTCAGATTTAGATTGGGTACTGATAGAACGACAACTTACTTCCCCTTTCAGGCCAATAGAGGCTCTTTTCCAAAATTCAGAGGGGACTTACAACACCAAATGAACAATCAAATACTGCGTCATTCCAAAGAGGTGTGGAAAATTGCCCACAAAAAGTGTCCGATTTCTTACTGGTGTCAACATTACTCGTCAGTATGGAATAACCCTTTTATTAAAGTTGGTAGACAGCCCGTGTTTTGGGGACAGTGGTCTAGAAACGGAATACGTACACTAAAGGAGGTATTTAACAACAATACGTTTTTGTCTTTTAATAATTTGAAAGAGAAATTTCAGTTAAAAGGCCATGATCATTTCTGGAAGTATTTACAAATTAGACACTGCTTGAAGGTAAAGGTTCCCATGGAACAGAATAAAAATGTTTTAGAAAATTTATTTGAAATACCAAGACCTATCCAAAAAACATCTACATTTTACCAAATTTGTTCAAGGATCAATGACAATGAATGTGAAAACCTAAGACTAATTTGGCAAAGAGACATCGATAGTGACATAGATAAAGACACCTGGAAGAGAATTTTGTCCAACAGTGGAAAGTATATAAAAGAAACAAGAGGCAAATTTATTCAATATAAGATATTACATAGGTAGAATGGGTTGCATGGAAGATAATAAATGCTGGAAATGTAAAGAAGAACATGGTACATATTTGCATGCTCTATGGAAATGTTCAAAGATTCAACCTTTTTGGAAAGCGGTGTTAAAATTTGTAGGAGATTGTTTGGGATTTAATCTTCCGTTATCACCCAGGATATGTTTGCTGGGAGATAATACAGAGATCTTACAGATCAAAAACAAGGAGTTCTCTCTTATAACATTGGGTGTAGTTACAGCAATATGACTGATACTTAAATTTTGGAAAGATACTCAATGTCCTACAATTAAAATGTGGATT
>JBBMFX010000017.1:6198141-6222585 GCA_037832545.1 Rhabdalestes septentrionalis
AGTAATTGGTTAAACCAAGGAGCGCGTGTCAGCATCAACCAATCAGAGGCAGAGACTGCAATACGTCCAAAGCGAGGCCAGAGAGGCGTCCCGATTACAAATATTTTTTTGTCCAGGTACGGTATTCGTAAAAAAACACGTTATTTGTGCCAATCCAAATACCGTATTTGTATTTGTCTCCACACACACATATAAATATATATATATATATATATACATACACATACACACACACACATTTTCCTCAAGCACTGCAATCAGACAATAATATATAATATATTATCAATGCATTCTTTTCCCAATTTATCAGGTCCATTTAACACAGGTGCACTTTGTAGTTCTGGAGTTGAAAAAATCCATTTGCATTACAGACAATTTTCTAGAAAGTTGTTTTGTCACCCATTTAAAACCGGATTGGATATGGATAAACATTATTTTGGTTTCATATTCATATTCTTATTTAAAGACTTATTTAGTCCCCTATTTACCACATTTACCACCAGTCAGGACCACCAGTTAGCAGGTATTATCTGTGTGTTGGATCTGTCTCAGGACAGCCTGACACTGACTGGGTTGTAGTGGAGGTGGAATGTTAGTGTGTGTGTGAGTGTATGCGTGTGCTTGCACAGGCATTATTGCACACAGCAGTGCTGCTGGAGTTCTTAAACACTTAGTACACTTAATGCTCACTGAATTAGACACATATAACTTGTTGATCCACCTTGATGATTTAAACTTACTGATTATAATTAGATAGTCATCCTCTTTCATTTTGCCCTTCAGTTTTCTAGATAGTTTTCAGATGAGTCTCAGCCCAGCAGTGACACTGAGCTGGTTAGAAACTCTAGCAGCACTGCTGTGTCTGGCCCTCTGTGCAGCAGACACACAAATGTGCCACTAGCATGTCATTGCTGAACTGAGAATCATCCACCACCCAAATAATACCTGCTAACTTGTGGTCCTGTGGATTCCAGGCCATTGATGTACCAGTACTAGTGTATAGGGGCCTAACAAAATACAGATTGGCAGCAGTTTGTGCTTAATTACAAACAAAATGCACCTATATGCTGTGGAGAAAAAGGACAACCCATATATGTAAAATGTTAATGTTGCATTTTTTACATTTTCCCAGTATTTAATAGTTTTTACAATAGGTGTGTTCTTTTAAAGGCCATTGTCCTGTCTGCACACACATTTACTAAACGCTGAAAGATCCTACCATTGTTAGCTTTGGTGGGCAGGCGTGCAGCGCTGTTCTGCAGCAGACTGAGCTTCTTCCTCAGAGTTCTGAGACTCTGCATGTATGAGGCTTCATGCGCTGAGAGCAGTTTGTGAGCCTGACGCAGAGAATTCTGCAGCTCCAGTGTCCCGGGACATTCTTGCTGAAAAACACTCATGGAATGTATCTCTGTTCGTTACATTCTTAAACTTCCTAACTGTGTCAGGTTACATTAAAAAAGGTAAAAAAAGACTATAACACTTTTATTGTACAGAGAACAGCTTGACTAGTTCTACTTAGCCTTGTCTTTTGGACTGCCAACCCCATAAATGAGGCAAGCTTGTGGTTTTATTCTGTGGAAATTGTCCAGCTGTGAAAGATTCAGTGTTTCATGACATGCATGACGTCATCTATAAGAGGTGCCACTTTGGACGTGGAGGTAGGGGCTCAAAGCTGTGAAAGGCTGGATTGTACTTGTACGGTGAATGAACAGAGTGTACGCAGGGTTCAACATGCTCTGAGAGAACGAGAAAAACTCAAAGCGTACAGAAATGTGGGCTGTCTGGATCTTGGAAGGCTGTCTTTGTTTCACATCATTTCAAGCGCAGTGATAACTCTGTGGATTACGTTTGGTCATCATAACAGTAATGCCCAGTCAGAGTCCGTACTCTTAAGACAGATAAATTAAAAACAACATTTAGTGTCCTTAACTGCACACAGTTTTATTATTATATATTTTACTCTACTTTATCTTTATTGTTTCTTTTATAACCTGCTTCTCTTTTACCCAGTTATTTAAGATACAGTGTGTTCAAATAGGTAATACAAGCAGTGTGTAATTAACACATCATTTTTGAGAGTGCAGTGTAAATACATGAACTCTAAATGATCTGTTGGAAAAGCTGATTACACTCAGGGCTGTATTAAACTGTCAGTCTATTACAGAATTTTTCCTTTGGACTAGCAAGACTCTATGACATATCTTCAAGACCTACAAGTTGCCTTCGATATTTCCATGTCATGTAATGTTGCATAAAAACATTTGTATAATTTTATGTAAGGAACATTACGTTTTTTGGCCAGGAAACACATGGATGATTGTTGGTTTTCAAAGTCCAGAATATTGCTTAGGAAAGCTACATTAACAATAAATACTTCTTGGAACTCTTGGAATTTAAAAGCTTCCGAACGTTGCCTCACACCACAGTATTACAGTGAATACAGCTTATTTTGTTGATGCCTTTAAGATAGCTCAGGTCAGGTTTGACCCTCTTATGAAACACTTGAACCAATCAGTAGATGAGGGGTCCCTTGCCTCTCATTGGCTGGCCCTGGGGGGGGGGGAGGTGGAATGAACTGTGGTTTGTTGAATGTTCTGTTTTCTCTTTTTCTTTCATGTTTAAAAAACTAAATACAATTAGTGTTTTCATCTTGCACGACTTACGTAAGTACGATCAATATTTGCACATCCTGTGAAAACATCTGCATAGTTGATTATGAAGCAGGGGCTTGAGGGTGGTAGTTTGGGAGGGCGTTGTGCGCTCTTTTTCAAAAGCATTTTATCCTGTTCACCCTCATTTCACTCTGATGAATTTGCATCAAATTACAGTGAACCAGATAAGTTGCTGAACTTTCAGTCAAGTTCTTAATGTTTGTATGTAATTTTTTCATAATAGTATATAATTAACATAATACAAAAAAACACACTCTGCTCTTTGCCCACTAGGGAAATATGAGAACACACTGTCTCTAACACAATCATTTGTGAGAACAAAAAATTAAAAAAAAGAAAAATAAGGAAAGGCTCAGTAGCTGTTACACCTTAAGTGAGCTGAAGTCTTACCGATGTACACAGCGTGTGCAGACTTTCGGTATAAATTAGTTATTGACTGACATCTCTCTCTCTCTCTCTCTCTCTCTTTATCTCTCTATTAATTTAGATACATTTTAAACATTTCCTCAGTTCAAACATATTTTACTTTCTGAACCTAAAACTAGGACCTTACGAAACTACAACTGTATGCAGTAGCTTTCTGCTCACTCACATGTAACCCCAACGTGCAGCTTAGACAGACAGATTTGGGAATTTAACCAGGTTCATACCAGCATCATAACATTCTTGCAACACTATTTATATTTAGATCATGTGAAAATTATACCATTTCAGCACATATTTCTACAGAAAAGAACCAGCTAACCAAGCACTAGAATAAACAGTGACACAGTACATTGTGTTCACTTATATCACGAAACGGTAAGAAAAGACTGTTTCGATGTTGACCTAAAGAGTGGATTTGAAGATTCTCGTGCTCACCTGTCCACGGACGGCGGGAATCCCTGAGACGAACGCGAGCAGCAGCGCGAGGAGGTTTAGATTGATTCCTATCATGTTCCTCCGGACCTGATCCCTGCTCCAGGTCCGCGTAATCACACAGAAGTTGACTCCTCGCCGAGAAGTCCCTGAAGCTGCTTTACTTTAAAAAGAACTCCATAAACCGAGAGGAGAACCTGGGCCAGCGTTAAGAGCCATCAAAGTAAGACTAGCTCCTTGTGGAGGGTAACCTACATTTTTATAACCCGAGGGCTAATGTTTTTCTTCTTTTCCTTTTTTTGGCCTCCACATGCCAAATTCTCTCCTCATAAAAGCTGCTCAGTTCTGGTGGCCTGTTTGTTAACTTAGAGAAGTAGGAACATCAAAACCACTGCCCAGCAACACCTCAGCAGTACAGGCAGCTGTCCTCCTGCAGTATCAGGGTTAGATCAGCAGAGAAGGATTAGAGACATTTTCTTACTTGTTCCCTATATGGACAAAACTATTTGGACGCACAGGTTTTTGGGGGTTTGGGCTAGGCCACTTACTTCCAGCATGTCAAGACATTTTGGACAACACCTTAACTCAGTTAGGTGAAGGTCCTTGTCTATTCCTGCATGACTGTGCCCCAGTGCACAAAGCAATAGGCCCATAAAGACTAGGTTGGACGATTTCAGTGTGGAAAAAATCTTGACTGGCCCAACAGAGCCCTGACCTCAGCTCCATCCAGCATTTTTGGGATGAACTTCTCATCCAACGTTAATGACTGGCATTGTTAATGCCCTACAACAGGGGGAACCAAACTGAGAGCTACTTATGGGTACTGAGACATACTCAGTTTGATAAACTAGAACAGAGTTTACCTAAACTTCATCGATAATAAACATGTTTTAAAAACTTGTTTTTATGTTGGTGACACCTGTTCTACAGCATGAATGGGTACAGAAACTCCAAGAAGATTGGAAGCTGTTATAGCTACAAACCTCATATTTAAGTCTGTGTATTTTAATGTAATGTCAGTAAAGTCCTTGAATAGTTAGGTGTCCCAATACCTTTGTCCATATAATGTATATAGAAGGAAGCCCTGCTTTCAGGTGGCCTCGGTAATCTAACAACTGCTATTAGGACATAAAGGCAGGCCTGCTGTGGTCAGTGATAATAGTCTCATTGAATGTTGACATGGCAGTCAGCATATTGTTGCGTGGCTGATTTTGGAAGAAACTTGCTGACATGTATTAACTTGCCTCTCTAATAGAACAGGGTAGGCAAAAAGGATGATGTCTCTCCGAAACAATGTGATAATGGAGGGTCTGGTCTGGTCTGGCTTAGTTTCCACATTCGCTGAACCACTTCACTGGACTTCGGCCCTCAAAGAACAAAAATGCAAGCAAGAGGGGCTGAGTGGTCCAGCTAAGCCACAGTGTAGAAACAGTCTGCCCTCTGCAGGGAGGCCTTTTATAGCCATGGTGCAGCTCAGGAGAGAGGGGATTCACTTATATGTTGCCGAAAATATAAAGGGGAACAATTTAACACAGCTTTGCCCACCTAACAGAGGTCATCTTGGAATCATAGTATGTGACGCCCTTACACCAAGTGAGCCTTGAAGTGTATACTGAGCTGCATTGAACAGTGTTGGTGGCACTATGATATTTATCATGCAATTCATTATATAAAAAACTGTAACAAAACATAACATTTGGTTAACAGATTAATGAGAACCAGAGGGAATGTTAGTTGCTTCTCCTGGATCCCCTCATCTTTGTGTTTAGATTACACTCCAGGAGCCAGTTTAGGACTGTAAACCATGAAACCCAGCAGTGCAGTTTATTCTCTTGATTCAAAATCCTAGACCCTTGAGAAGAAGCCTTATAAAGATGATTCATTGGAAACGGTCATGTTAGATTACATTTGAAAACATCATTTAGACTTCTAATGAAGATGAAGGATGATGGAGATGAAGAGAGAGCTGCTTTGCCATGGTTTCTGAAGCAGAGAGTTGGCTTCCACCGCTCTGTGCAAATCAGGCTAACACTGGAATATTCTATCCAGATGCTCACACAAGCATAGCTGCTCGCCTCTGTTGACAGCATTTCAGAGTGGGTTTGACGTGCCTATCCCAGAAACGTATTTTGTCATTTGACTAGAAGTATTGCCATCATACAGCTCATAGCTTCAAGCCATGACAATAGTGCGTGACTTTGAACTTGTTTGACATAAGAGTAAAACACTGAGTCCCAGATTTAAGTAATTAAACCTCTATTAATCTCCTACAGGAATATAGGACACTCTGGAGAGAACATCATGAACCATCTCAGAAAACAAAAGGAACTATTACGCCACACACCAATGCCACTCACTGTCGATAATTGTTCTGGGGAGTTCCAAGGCATGAAGCTCAACAAAAATAATCAGTCAGTTTGACCGTGGTGGTCTCCAGTTACTCATAAACATTACTCTTCTCTAAACATCTTAAATGAAATGTCTTGATGTATAGTTTTCAGTTAAAGCATACAAATGTTTTCTGTGAAAGTTTTTATCTTTGGAAAACATACTTTTGTCACATTTTCTCATAGTATTCTCACACTTATTGAAACAAATTAATAGAATATATACCTTTTGATGAGGTAATATTAAAATTACATGAGTTAAGAAGACATAATATTACTGTTGTCAAATTTAAAATTATTTAGAACTAAAGTTGTCACATTTCAAATTTTTGTGGAACCAATTACAGCATTTCTGACAGGATGGGCAATCACAGCTCCAGGTGAGTTACTAGCAGTATTGATAAATTAAGGTCCTCATGTAAACCAACAAAAGTCAATTTTTTTTTTCAAGGAATCCGTGAAAACAATTAGGAAGGGTTTACCTGTTATAGTGTGCTGCTTTTGTGATATAAAATTGACTGTATGGAAGAGTGAATGAATGTGCTATTCGAAGCAATATACAACTAGATGTAAGTCCTGAAAAGTGATTAAATGGGCCCTTTAATATCCTTAAATGCATTGTAATCGCAATGTGTAGCAGTAATATTGCATTGTGTTACCACTGAGTTATCAGAACTGTGAAAAGCTCTGTGCAAGTGCTGCTATTGTAGCTGAAAGAGTGGGAGAGAATGGGGTGGGGGGGGGATTGGGGGGGGGGCTGTGCTGTAGAGGGAGGGGGAGCTGGGTGGGACACAGCCACAGTCACACTTTATGTCTAAGTGCTGCTTCTCTGGCACAGTTCGGCTCCACAGCCATGAGGTTTTCCACAGGCCCTCCGCATTTAGCTCAGTTACTAACAGTTATTCTTTCAGTTTTGAGCACATGTACCAGCCGGACTACTGCACCTGAGAGGGGTAAGCCAAGATTTATGAGCATATTTCAGCAGCAATATGGGCCAAATCAGTCTGCAAGTTTGTAATGTACCAAAATACTTTGGAAGGAGTTGGTATGTGAGGAATCAGCTTAACATTATGTAAAAAATATGTCCATTGTTTTTAATTGATGGATCCTAAAATTGTTGAGAACATCTCTCTCTCTCTCTCTTTCTCTCTCTCTTTCTCTCTCTCTCTCTCTCTCTCTCTCTCTCTCTCTCTCTCCCCCCCCCTCTCTCTCTCTCTCTCGCTCTCTCTCTCTCTCTCTCTCTCTCCCCCCCCCTCTCTCTCTCTCTCTCTCTCTATATATATATATATATATATATATATGTATATATATAGACATAGACACATATAGACAGATGTATGTATATGTTAAGCTGATCTGTTACAGAGAGCTGAAAAATAAGCAACTAGTAATCAGTAACGCAGCCTAATTAAGAAAAATATTTACTTTTAATTTAAAAGACCAAAAATGTGATACAAAATGTGACTAGAGAGGTCAGGCTTACTTTTTCTAAAAAGTGTAATTCACCTACTGTTTCACATTTAATAGAAGAGTACAGATGACAGATGTTCAGGTGCAAATGTTTACTCAACCTTTACGAGCACCTGTAACCTGATCTGGTTTTACTTACTGTAGTGGTTTTGCACCCTTTCCCCTTTTTCTCAGTTCTGTTTGATATTTTATGTAAGTTTATTTAGGACAAGAAGAAAGTTTTACCTTTTTGCGCACTATACATTTTAATTACAAAAAAGATGTGTGCTTACAGACTGAAGACTAAAAGATTATGACAGTTGTATATGCTAAAGTTACATTTTCATAGATTTGAAGGTTAAGCCTTTTATTTATATATAGATAAATGTATTAGTTCTTCAACTTTTAGTTCTTCACATTTAGTCATTTTAGAGCTTTAGCATTTTATTTGGATCAAAAATATCCCAGAACTGAAAACTTGATACTATGTTGATAGCTGCGAATCACTGAGAAGTTCCAATGCAGTGAGGCGTTTTTTAACTTCTGCTTCAGTTCTTTTTGTGTTCCTCTTTGTATGATTTAACTTGTGCCTGACTCCTTATTGCATTAAAGCAAGAATGTTTTTACTTGATTGTGGCTTTAGACTATTCTGCTCACCCCTGTAATGTGAAAGTATTTCTGTGTAATTAATGCAGTGTTGTGGTTAATAAATATGAGCCCTTTGTGCGCTGTTTCATCACACAGTTTGACCCTGACCCTGCGCACCTCATGCCTGTATTTGGTTGCTATGGCAATCTGTAGTAGAGGTAGAGTCATTACAGTCCTCTCTTTTATTCCAGGGCTTGGGGTGAAGGAGCGTTTTCAAATTGTTACACAGCACAATAGACTGCGCAGTCGGGTCAACCCCATGGCTGCAAACATGCAGAAAATGGTGAGTTTTCTTTTGTTTGCTGAGGGTTGGTTAATGTAGGTCTACTGGTACATCAGCGTGGTTTGCTAGCCTCTTACCAGCTGCTGAGCCTTAATCCCCCACTTAGCATCAGGAAAGAATTCAAGGAGGTCCTACTGAATGGCGAGTGTACTTCCAGAATTGTTTGTCAAACCAAAAGCCCTACACAAGCCCTACACAAGTCTGTTTTGATAAAAATTTTGAATGAAATACTTCATAGTATTGTGGATTTTGCTGTCAGATTTCCTTTATTAGTCATTTGTTTTAACCTTTGTGTCTAAAAAAGCTTTTTTACTACTCAAAACTAAAGAACAGTCTTGACATACTCAAGATGCTCAAGGTGACAGAGTGGTGAGGCCTAGCTTTAGCATATATCACTACTGAGTTACAAGCTGCTGAAACTACATATTCTCACAAAAAAGGGGTGTCTGCATTTGCTCTCAAACCTCAAGGTCTCTTTCCCAGGATCCTTCTCTCTCGGCATCCAACTTTGGGTTAGTGCCAGAGCTCTTCATTAGGGCAGTGGGTTAATGGATCATAGCTCAGAGACCCCCCAAAATTTCAGAGGGCCAACCACTTGTGTACCAAAACAGCTTAATACCTCTGCTTTTATTAGGCAGTATGCAGTGTGTAAAGGAATTGCCTGTTGAAACAATGCAAACAGTGACCTTGAACACTTATCTTCTTTCCGTAATCCTGATAGAGGTGCATAGTTTTTAAAACACCCAGCAGACATTTGAAACACAACTCGCAATGGCAGTTGGAGCCTTTTTGTAGGCTATTCTTATTTCAAAATGCTGTTAATCCAAACAGAAGTCCTCTTTCTCTGAAGGATATCCTATATTGAAACAGTGATATCCAAACAGTGGCATTTCACACACTAGACTATCTGTGCTCGCAGGCACTGTGGCATCATAAGCACAGCTGTTGTATGAGGGCACACTGGGGCGCTAATCCTGATGTCCGTGCACTTTGTTTGGAATGGATCTGCCCTTATGAGCCTCCTCAGGTTTAGAGGGCTTGCCAGGCAGAATACAAACGACCAGTCCACATAATTGAGTCATTGTAGATAACTCATGTCATAGGTCAGGCTACAGTATATGAGCCACATCTGCTACAACATTCAGTTGCAAAGGCTGGTGCATTTTATTTAGGTGTCCTATGTGCTTCACCTTTGGGACCATTTGTAACATTATATGGTCTTGAAATGGTGTCGTTTTTGTGTGGGCACAACAAGAACAGTTAATTTGTGGATCACCAACCCGATCTTACCAGTGTTCATGCAGCCATCACGAAACACAATTTAATCAAAATATGTGATCCGATTAGGATTAAGGGCTTTTTTTCATGCTAGGACATTGCTTCTCTTTTTCGTGCTAGGACAACACTCTACTACGCTAAGGATTTTCATAGGCACTGCGTTAAAAAGTATCTGCGCTTACTGGTTAAGGTTATGGTTAGGTTTAGGTAAAGGTTAGGGTTAGGTTATGGTTAAGGTTAAGGTTAGGGTTAGGTTTAGGGCAAGTTTAAGGTAAAGGTTAGGTTTAGGTTTAGGTTAAGTTAAGGAATCAACTCATTATTTCTCTCCTACTGCCTGGGTACTGAAGCGTTGTCCTAGCACGAAAAAAAGCCCTAAATTGTGATCGGAATACGCATTTTGATTAAATTGTATTTTGTGATGGCTGAACGAAAAAAACTTCTGAGACCTGTCTCGGATCACAGTAAAGCTATTCTTTAAAAAACTCACATATCCAAATACTTGAAGCATCGCATGCATTGATAATATCACAAGCTATTTGTCACAGTGTATATCAAAAAAAGAGGTTGGAGGATGTGTCATCATTTGTCTGCATTTTGCATTCAAGTCAGCAGCATTTCAGGTAATTTCTTCAAAGGCTCACAGTGGAGTTCCTTGGGAGTTGAAGAGGGATATTAAAGTGCTTTAGTGATAAATTTGAAAAGGCTTTGGGCTGAGGCAGCTTTGTGATTATCGTTCGGGAATATTTGCGCAAGAATCCATAAGAGAAGTCTGATTGTCTGTGGCTGTAAAGAGATTAGAGTCTCACACTGCAGCTCTAAGCCTTCCTTTCAGAGGGAGATAAGATTCCCTAATTTCATAAAATTTCTCAAATGATGGTCCTTTTTTCCCAATGACCCCTCTTAGGGTTCTTGAAGTGAATGGAGACTGAGGGCATTTGGAATGATGGAGTGTGTAACTGAAAAAGAAGAGTTGGTGAAGTGTGTGTGTGCATGTGTGTGTGTGTGTGTGTGTGTGTGTTGTGGGAAGGATAGCTCATTCAAACTTCAGCTGAACAATAATGAAAGCGAGGTCATTTCCTCAGATCTGTGTGGAGTGTGAAATGGAATAGGTAGTGTAGGGAGGGGCACTGCTCGGTATGTCTGCCTGCACACATCTAGTTTAGACTTTTGGCATACATTATTTTTTAATAAAATTTTAATATTTAATTCTGTGTTTCTCTGTCATCTAGTAACAAAAAAACACATAACTTAAGTTTACAGATAATTAATGAGATGCTTCAATTTATGTTATAAAAGTGTGTGTGTGGGTGTGGGTGGGGGTTGGGTGGGGGGTTGTTGGTGTAACATCAAGGCCAGGGAGGCAAACAACCAATTCAGCTGCTCCTTTGTGCCAGCAGCAGACCACATAATAAATACTGAGCCTCACATGTAATGTCATAATGCCCATTTTTTACTCTTTGATAATTTATGTGCAACTCTATTTTCATTTATTTTGTATTTTCATTTATTTTTTCATATATTGTATGTTATTTCATTGCATCCCCTAGGGATTAATAAAGTATTATCTAATCATATCGTATCGTAGGTTATGTATTTATTGTGTTATCAGATCACAAAATTTAAATATAAATAATGTGGATTCAGTTAAAGGACAATTTATTTTCTGATAGTTGGTGAACAAAACCGGAAGGTTTTGTTAACAAATGAAAAATCTCCTTGCAGCTGTTATTTTGTATAAAATATAAAATCACCGTTGTTTATTGTTCTGGTCTATGTGTCCTTGTTATTTTCTAGCCTCAGTGGCTGAGGTTGAAGTAATGACTGGTCAAAATATCAGAGAGAAGTTATATTTATGAAATGTGAAATGCATGCAGGGCAATTAGGGAACACAACATAACATTTTGTCACAACAAAAAACTGTGAAATCATGAATATTTAATGGGGCTGAGGGATATGTGCTGCTCTGCATAATACTGCTGAAAATGATAAGCAACATACTACACTACACCAAATTATGAGCAACACGCTAACATGCTACACTTTTTAAAGGTAGACATACCTCAGTAACTGAATTTCTACCCATGTAAGATATATTGTAGTTGATTTTGACAGTGCATTATTTCCAATAGAATGTTAAGGATGGAACACATCGGGTACTTAAAAAAATAACTAGCAGTACATGGGCATTGACTTTATTTTTCTGATGCACTCATAGCCACTGATAATTATTAAAACTTTAAAGTTTACACTTTATTTATATTTATTGGAATTAGGAAATAAAAACCAGATGGAGTAAGGATGATTGTTATTGATTGTCAATGTAATCTGTCAAAGATTTTGGATACATTTTCAAATTCAAATTGATTAGAGAGACTAAATATTTTAGAATATTGTAAATCCAAAAATGGTTTTGAGTAATGTGGCATTTCTATTTAGATAACTAGCAATCTGCCTATCCATCCAATGTCACTCAAGAGGAAATCACTGGAATGTACTTTGCTGATGTCATTTATCTGGAAGAAGAAAAGGGTTGTTGTATTTTAGCACACAGGCATTTGCAGTCTTCCAGTATGGGTGAACCAAAATGCATGCTGTGACTCCCTAAGGAATCATGCATCTAGAGACAAGGCCACTGGGTGAAAGAGAGCTGGCAGAATCTCTGAGGCTTTACAGAGAGTCGGTGTGGAAAGATAGGGCAGGTTGGGGAGGGCTTTGCCTAAAAGAGTCCTGCTGATGGCCTGCCTGAGTTTCATCTCTCTGTATAGCATGGGTGGGAATGGGATGGCTCGGATGACTAGGCCGTTGATTTGTGCCAGTGAGCGCTGGCTGTGTTCTCCCTCTCCTCCTTAGCCTGTATCTCAGGCTGCCTGAAACAGGACCTGTTCTTGGGGGGCCCGCTGTGAAACCACATATGCGGAAACTGCCCCCTCCCCTTGATTTCACGCTGAGTTTTGGAATGGTGACAGCCGTTTCTATGGGAACATGTTACCACTGCCCAGACGTGTCATGCTGGAGGCCACATAGACACTCAGCTGTCATTCAGGGGTCAGAGGACGAGACCAGGTCAAGCAGATTAGCGTGAGACTGACACATACACTGGCTTTACTTCTAAGCACAGTAGAGGTGAAAGAAACTAGAGAACATGGTGTATGATACAGCAAGTCAGTCATACCTAGAGTCTGAATAAACACAATGTCACAGCCTTTATATGTGCTTCTGTGGGGCCCTTTCACTGGCAATTTGTCATCTCATCTGTGGGCTGGATGCTGGCCAGTAATGAGTCATTCTCTCTTGAGTCAGTTTGGTGTCATTCTGTTATATGTACTTCTTCAGAGTGAAACATAGTCAAGAAGGCAGTGGTCATATCTAAAATCTTTAAAGGACCAATTTGAAATAGTATGTGCATATATGGAAATATATTTTAAAATATTGATTGGTTTTGTGATTGTCACATAAATTTTATTTTTAACATCACAAAAATATTAAAATCACAGGTGACAGGTGAATTAATAACATGGTTACAGTGGCTCCATGGTTACAGTGGCTCCATAGTTACAGTGGCTCCTTGGTTACAGTGGCTCCTGTCAAGGGGATGGGAAATATTTTGTTGAAAATATTCTTGATAGTTCTTGTGGTTGATGTGTTGGAAACAAAAAAAATCTGAATCATAAAGATCTGGGCGAATTTTATTGGCTTTTACTGGTGTGTGGCTCAGAACTTCTGAGAGTGTGGGTTATTCCCAGTATGCAGTGGTTAGTACCTACCAGAAGTGATTCTAGGCGTGACAACTGTGTAACCAGGTACAGGTGCATGGGCACCATAACAGTGTATCAAAATGTTCAAAATCCTAATATTGCAATGCATGCATTGTGGGCACGTGACAATACATCATGGAGAACAACTAGAGCCTGTTAACATCCCAATCCATCACATTCATGTCATCAGTCACCCTCCTCCTGCCTTTCAGTCCTAGTCGTATTAGTAAATTCTTCATGACCCAAACCAGTCAGGAAGCAGCACATTTGGAAGCAGCTTTTAGCTGTCCCTTCATGCACAGCTTCATGCAGTCAAAGTAGCTAAACTTTGTTGGATTCTAATTCGTCTAGATATATCTACAACTTTTTATACTGATACTGTCAACCATAATATCCTTCTGGCATCACTCATCAGACTCAGAATCACTGGTTCTGCATGAGAATGTACTGCGTCACACTTTGAGGGCAGCAGTTAACAAGTGTCTCTGAAAAGAATCAATATCTGTCCCACAAATACAGGTGTTCCTCATACACTTTGAAAATTGTTGAGACCCTCACTGTGTTTGATGTGTGACCCCCTGGTCAGTGGCCACTAGAGGTCACCCTTTCCTGTGTGGACTTTTGTTTTGGGTGTTTTTTTGTGTACACTGATCAGTTGAGTGCTCTCAGCCATGCAGTGTTTAAGGTTAAATAGTTGTTAGTCCTAATTGTTTCTTTTCATGTGGGTATCTAGTTTCCCTTTTGTCGTACCCCTGTGTTGGTCCACCATCTTACATTAGAGTTGTATAGTTTACCTTTGCTGATGTTTATTGTTTTATCTTTCGGCCCTCATGAGTTTGTGTTGTAAAGAAGGTCTTTGTGAAATGGAGGTCCACATCGGTGTCTCCCTCTTTCCCTTGATAAATGGCGAACTGACAGGTGGACAGACGTACACCAAGTGTGCTGCTGATTTCTAAACAGCGGTGTGGTAGGGTCTGCAAGTGAGGCAGACTGGACATGGCAGTGGTGGGACCCAACGAAGGTGAGTTGGTTCTTCATCCCTGAGCTGCTGGGTTGGATCAGCTCAGACGGCGGAACACCTGGGGTGGTAGATTCGGTGGATGCGCCAACTGTCCTGCAGGAGATGTTCATTGGCTCCTTTGTCTTTGACCCAGTTTTGAGGACCATGCCAGCTCCCTGGACACTGCCCACGCTGGCTCTGAGGACCTAGGTCCATGATCCTTTTTCTGTTTGTGAAGCTACAGTCCCTGGTACTGTTCCCAGAACTACAGCTCCTGTTCCTGAGGCTGCAGTCATGTGGGTATTTAGTTTCCCTTGTGGCGTACCCCTGCGTTGGTCCACTGTCTTATTTTAGAGTTGTACCTGTCTTCAGTGTATTGTTTGCCCTGGCTTGTGTGTTTAGGTTTGTTTTGTGTTTTGGCCCTCATGCATTTTTGTAAATTCTTCAGATTTCTGTCTAAATTGGATACATCATTAATATATTGAACTGTGAGCTCTGAATCATCTGTTGAACTGAATAATGAGCTGACTGTGTCGTTAACCAGTGTTGTATGATCTCACAGAAGAGCTACTAAGTCACTGAAAAAGTTTGTGCTTGCTATGATAGAAATGTGTTTGAACACAAAAAGCAGCCTTTACTGACGCCATGGTCTAGAAATGCAGCCTAATTAAACTGTAGACTTGCAAAATATTTTGTTGTAGCACAAAACCACATAAATGTCTTAAGCGTTCTCAAATATAATATGCAAGAAAAATATGGGATGCAGGCCTTTTAAACAAACAGACAACCTGAGTCATAGTGCAAATTAAGCAGCTTAATGGGATACAAATACTAGTTTGAGATTACTCAGCCAAATTTATTTTATATCCACTGTCTGTTGAGTGACCAGTGCAGCTGAGTACAATTCTGGGCCAAGAGTAACTGTTCTCTGAATTACACAGCTCACTGCATGTCTATCAGCTGTTCCATCTGAGCTGTTTGATTGGCTCTCTCAAATTTCCATTTGTGACATAATTCCCAATAGGCTTGTTCTGACCTCTGTCATTCTTGAGAAGTCAGCCTTACCCAATATTACCACAAGCTTCTCCAGTTTCGCCACCTCCTTTCCTCGGATCCCCTAAGCTCAGGAAGTGGAATCCCCCATCCCTCGCTCCCCGGCTTCCCCTCATTTACAGTTCACTGCTGCTGTTCATGGAACGCAGATCATTATCCAGCACTGGGTGTTTCATTTTTCTATGGAACACTTACAAAAGATCTGAGCAGTGTCAAAGAGTGCCACTTTTCTCACACACACACATTACATGATGAAAATAAGTTATTAAGATTAATAATAATATATTCTACACTGAATTGATGACATTGTTGCAAAACAATATTCTCCTTAAAATACATTTTTCAAGAGAACAAAATTAAAGCAACATGATTTTATGCCATTTAGTTCAGTGATATTTTCGCTTTTTTAGGGTGTTGTCTTTAGTTTGATTCAGTCATGTTCCTTGCCTTTTTAACTTAGTGATCTCTAGTCATGGTGTAGATGCCTATTATGGTCAGTTAAATTAGTTGTGTACTACATTCTGTAAACACTCTTTGCTGCTCGCTGGCTTTTCAGGCTGCCCTAAAGAGCAAGATTTGAGTTGTATAATAACCTAGCTGCATTTAGATTATCAAATGTCATGAAAATTCAAGTGCTATTCTGTTTTTGGTTCATGCTACCCAGTACTTTTGATAAATGTTAGATAAATATGTTTGCAAATGTGGGGTGGTTAAGGAGTTGCCCCTATGATCAGAATGTGGTGGATTGGAATCCTGCTAGTGGCACCTTAGGTGTACAGTCCTCACTGTATTCCTGGCTGCCTGCTGCTTCACTTGGTGTATGGGTTAAATGCAGAGAAATAATTTTGTTCTATTCTCACTGTGTGCTGTGGTGATTTCACATGTGACAAAATGATACATCGGTACATTGACGCAGTTGTCAGTTGTGTAGTGGTTAGGGTGTTGGCCCTGCAATTAGTAGGTTTGCTACTGTCACCACTGAGGTACATTTGAGAATGGTACTGTCCACACACACTGCTCCCTGGGCAGCCCAATGCTTCACTTGTTGAATCGGATAAATGTAAAAGAACAAAGAAATAATCTTATTAAACCCTTCACTAGAAATAAGGGACCTGGCCCAAACCCCTAAAAACAGGTGTGTCCAAATACTTTTGTCCATATAGTGTAGCATTTTCTGGTTAGAACATTCTCTGTCAAAGAAGAGTTTCTTAATCACTGTCCTGGACTGCTCCTGCCCAGCATATATAAGTGTTTTTTTCTGTTTCCGCTACAGTTGATACAACTCATCAATTCATGAATGAGCATTTCTTAAGTTTAGTTGGGCATAAACTAGTAGGAATAAATAATGCAGGCTAAGGATACTCTAGGACCAAGACTTAGAAATACAAGTTCAAGGTTTCAGATTGATCTGTATCTTTCTAAATAATGGAAAACCATTCATTCTATCCAGGAGTGGAGTGAGATGCTAGCTGGACTGGCTCAGGAAAGGGCTGAGTCCTGCTCGAATGACCGTGCTCGAGTAGAGGAGCACATGCAACAAATGGGGTGGAACATCTATCAGTCTCCTAATGCTGAAACCTCCTTTCCTGAGGTCATCAACTCTTGGTTCCATGAGGGCCAGGACTACATCTACCAAAGTGGTCAGTGCAGGGACAATGGCACCTGCGAACATTACACACAGGTGAATATTTGGGTTGTCTATTTTAGTTGTCCATTTCAGGTCCTGAAGTCCAACACAGTTTGGTGACTAGTGCTCAGACATACTCACTTTTTCTGGAAACATGTTATGGACTAAATTGAATCAAACGTGTAAGATACAGACATCACCACTCTGTGCTGGACCAAAGTTTAAAACACATACCAGATAACAACTGTAAGAAATAGTTTAATGGCAGTGCATTTTTTGTGAGTAATGGCAGAAGTCACAGTACTGTCCTGAGTACCAAATGTGCCTCTGTGTGTCAGCTGGTGTGGGCCACATCCAGTCAGGTGGGCTGTGCTGTGCATGTGTGTAAGAGCAGAGCAGTGCAATGGGACCTGTTTATCTGTGCATACTCCCCTGGGTAAGAAAACCTGTTCTTTATTATGCCATTCCTTCATATGTAACTATGTATTCATGCTTCTGTGTCAGTCTAGTCTTTTCACACACGCTGTTTTGAGCAGTTTGAGGACACTGTACCTTCTTTTGACAATTGCTCAGTAGGCCATAATGTTTGACCTTCACTTTTTAAATAAGAATAAGAATAAACACATGCAAAGATTTTCAGTGACAGCTTTTAAGCCTTTTTACTATGTATGTGCAGGGGTAACTGGGAAGTGAACGGCAAGCAAGTGGTGCCCTATAAAGCAGGAGTATACTGCTCGCTCTGTACATCCTCCATGTCTGGCTGTTTACGACTTTGGGATCATGTTGGCGGTTTGTGTGGTGAGAACACTGGTCACGCTGATTTACTTTTTGTACCATATTATATGCTTTGCAGGTCTGGTTCTGGCAAAAAATGTGACATCAAGGGACTATTTAACTTAAATTATCCTCTGTGTGCCTTTCATTACACAAAGTGTGTTGAAGGTAAAAACTGTGTCGATAGTAAAAGTGGTTTTATAGGGAGCTTGTATCCAAAGAAGAACACTACAACATTGTTACATTTTATTCATTTTAAAATATAGGAATGTCATGAGATAAAATGTTACATAACTTGAACAATCTTTGTGCCATGATATTTTTAGTTAATGAAGTTCACACCTCATTTTAAATGAAGATTCGATGGAACAGTGATTTTTCTCTGGCTCTGCTTATTTCAGTGTTAAATAACTTCAAGTTATATTAAAAGAATGTGTTATGTTTGTTACAGGATTTTACATTCTTTTGGCTTTGTGTGTTTATAACAACCTGTGTCTTGTATCTAAATGTGTGTGTGTGTGTGTGTGTGTGTGTGTGTGTGTGTGTGTGTGTGTGTGTGTGTGTGCGTGCCTGCGTGCCTTGTTTTAGAGACCCCACAAAACCCATGTCGTATGAGCTGTGGACAGCATGGGCAGCTGAACGTCTCTTCATGCCAGTGTTACTGTGCTTCTGGTTTCACTGGTCGCTTCTGCCAGGGTAGTCATCCTTCTCTCAAAATCGGAATCAATGTGCCAGCTTGGTGCCCTATATTAGCAAAGCTAGTGCTCCAGAATGACCTTCTATTCCTACCTAAGGACACTTCAATCAAGTTTTTACCCCGATCTGGATCATATAATACTGATATGTTACATTTTTTGGGTGTTTTTGTAAATTATACAACCATAGTGAAATTCTTCAGACATGTTAATGCTAGTAATACCAGTCCAGTTTCACTGTGTTTTTTTCTTCAAATGATACAAGGATTTGTTACAACAGTGATGTAAACAAAAAATCATTCAATTTTCATACTAATATTAGTGCACAGGTTACAAACACGGGTCCTTGAGCCCCTCTCTTTAGTTCATTTTGTTAATTTAGTGTTTTCCTCCTCTAACACACCCACTTCAACTAAGAATGGCTTATTAATGATCTCATTAGTTAGATCAGGTCCATTGGGAGCAGAGGAAACATAAACAGGTGCGGGGAGGGGCGGAAAAGGGCTATGGTTTAGTCTATTGGAATAATGTTTTGAATATGCTACTGATATATTTCCATTTTCACCAACTTTGAATACTTTCCACTTTCGTTTTGCCTCTTTTTTTTTGTCTGAATGGGTGTGGTCTGAGCAGGCCTGTTGATGTGTTTCAGTGCGCTGCAGTGTACAGTGTGTGCATGGGAGGTACAAAGAGGAGGAGTGTTCCTGTCTGTGTGATGTAGGTTATGGGGGCGCAGAGTGTGCAGGTGAGTATGTTAGCATTAGGATGGTCTTTGCATTATTCATCTGTGGCTGCTTTGCATATTTGCTAAGCAATTGACTATTGGTTCAGCTGAAACTGTTTAAAATATGCATGCAACCCCCTCCCCACCACTGTTCACTGATCATTACTGTATATATCTTCAAGTTAAAGTTTAAGCAAAAATAATCCTTCAGAATTGAAGACTGTTGTTTACTTGCCCTCTGCTTCTGTTCTTTAGAAAAACTGAGCTTTCCCTACCATAGTTGTGATATGCAGATAGATGGCAAGTGCTTCATGGTGTCCTCTGAAGCTGAGACATACTACACAGCCAAGCTGCGCTGTCAGGTGAGGATTACACAGATGGATCTTATCATCCATACACCTGTGCATGTACCAGTACTACAAGTCTATGTTGGGGCCTCTTAAAAAGCCTCAGGTGCTCCTACATACCCACATGAGATCCAGTTGTGTCTTTGGTTTAAAAGGGAAGAGGGGGTATTCTGGCTCAGGTGACCAATCAGAAGATCCAAGACATCATGGCATTTTACCTCAGCCATCTGGAAAACACCAATGAGGTCACTGACCCAGACTTTGATACCTGCAATTTCTGGATAGGTGAGGGCGCTTCATCACATCAGTGCTGCATACTGCATTTTGGTGTGGAATCTAAGTTCATCCACATTACTCCTACACATTGCTACTGTATAATGTCATTTTCATCTCTTTTTATATGAGAAAAGAGGCATAGCAAAGAAATAATGCAAACTCTCCTGTGTTCTCTTGCATCTCCATGAAACCTTTTTCAGTCTCTTCCAAATACTGGCATTTCCTCTGAAACATGAAAAATAAATAAATATTAAATATTAATATACAAAATGCATCTTAATGAAAGAATAGAAGGGAACAACAACAACACCAGCAGCTTCATAAAGGATGAAAGCAACTTTTTGTTTGTGTTAAGTTTATCGTAAAGCCCTGAAAAGTCTTCTGTCTTTAATAAAACAGGTTTGACATATAAACCGCTGAAAGACTCATTTCGCTGGGACACAGGGGAGATCCTGTCATTTTCCAGCTTTGCGTTCGGACAGCCAGACAATCTGGGGTGAGAAAATTAGGCTTAACGTTCTTTAAGGGCTGTACCATTAAACTGAATGACTGAACAATAATGTACCAGAAAGGCTCTTTACATGAAACCTGTAAAGAAACATTTTTTTTATTTCCCAAAGTATCCTTGTTAATAAATGGTTCTTAAAAGAAACATTTTTGTAAATGACATAGGGCTGTAGAACATTGTAGAACATTTCAAAAAGGTTAAAGAGCCTCCACACAAGGTTACTGAAAAAACCCTAAACTTAATAAAGGATCTTTTTTATGTGAAGGTCTTGTATAACTGTTATTCACACTCACATCTCGCCCTCTTAAATGGTCCTTTAAGCAACTAAAAGAGTAGCTCCATGACCTTGCTCAAGTAACACTTCATGGCCCTTGTAAAGAGTGTATTTGTTACACCCAGGGTGGAAATGGCAAGGTGCTGTAGTGTTTGTAACTGACCATTGGGTGTCCCTCTTTTCTCTCCTTGACTTTAGCTTTGGGAACTGTGTAGAATTACAAGCATCTAGTGCCTTCAACTGGAATGACCAACGCTGCAAGACTCGCAATAGATATATCTGCCAGTTTGGTGAGTAAAAACATCCTCACCCATGAGCTTCAGAAAAATATCTGTAATTTATTTAACGGGTGCAAAAAAAGAAGCCAAATTAAATAAAACCGATGTGTTTTGATAGCTTTTGAAACTAGAGTTGTTTTTTTTTTACATTTATTGGCAGGCTGTTATTCATTTTTTTTGTGTATTATCCAATTTAGCTCCGAACTCTGAAAATGAACCCAGACTTCAACAAATGTCAGCCTGGAAATATCTGACTGTTCGATATCCCTCACACCAATAGATCAGTACCACATAGACAATTTCGCCATGACAACCAAAGAGGGTCGCAGCACACTGCTTCTGACAGCTGTAGGGGTAAAAGCAATGCTCGCCCTTAGGCCCTTTACTGGTTAGTTCAGAGGTGTGAAAGTGGAGGGGATAAAGCCAAAGACAGCAAATAAACTCAGGCAGCGTTTTAGCTGCTCTTCTCCTCTCTCCTTTATGAGCCCTCGAGTTTATGAGTGAAAACATCAATGGAACTGCTGTAGCATCTTAATGATGCTCAGCAGGACTCTATGGCATTCCTCTTAAAGCACTTTTTGGTAGCAGCTCATGCCCCCCTATTGGTGTTGCTGTCCATTGTTTGAATAACCTCCCATGGGTGCATGATTTGTTGAGTGCACTGCCATTTAAGCCAAAGTAGCTTTTATCTTATTTATCTGTTTTGTTGCACTTTGTTTTCATGCAGTGATTATTGATTAATGAGGTTGACTTAATGCAGTCATTGTTTCCAGAGCGACACTTTAACAACATGTTGTTTGAAAGCTTTTAATCTTAAGAGACCTGATCGACAGAAAACGATCGTCTGGGGCTAGTGGAGCGTTGAGGGCACATGCACCTGACAAACATACACCCACACTGAGACAAAAACACACACACACAGAATCAAACATTCTTCAAGTGAATTCAGTGGAGCAACAAATTGTGGGAAGAAAAAAGTTTGACTGGGATTAATTGCTTTTAGTCTGTCAGTATCCACCCCCTGTCAAGCTGACGGAGGAGCTGCATTCACACATGCTGTTAATTGGTAGTAAAGTGATAAGTGGTAAACAAGGAGACTAGAGGAGGGCATTCGCGGTCATATAAAATGTCTGAGTCTAGACAAGCATGATTCAGAGTCTACTTTACAGGTCTTGGTTATTTAGGTTTGTAGATTATGTCTCTTATCTGTGTGTGGGTGCATGCATTTAGGTGTATTTTCACATGTCTGTATATATGTGTTCACACACAGGTCCGGAGCATGTTGCCCTGTGGCAGTTTGGCCGATGAAAGTGTTTTGTGGCTGCAATAGAAGTCTGCTGATCCAAGGCTGCCGTTTGGTTTGAACTGAATTTGATCTTTCAAGAGCAGGTCTGAGTAATTTGTAAGATAAGGCAAAATTATTGTAAATTGTATCATTTGTCAATCCTTATTGTGGTCTTTGCAGTATTGATACTGCTGAGGGCAGCAGCAATGAATCTACAATAAATCATACATTTCACAACATCCTCAGATTTCCCCGATGAAGGCATTCAAATGTTCTAACAACTATAAATAAACTTGTTCAAAATAATGCAGACCGATATTTAAGCATGTTACACTGTTTGTTTACCAGCTTTCTTTGAAGACCCATATGCTACATTTTCTTGTATTTTTTACCCTAATGCCCACATATACTGGACTGAAACATTCCTCATCATGACAGTGTGAATGGTGTTGAGCCGTTGTATACAAGCATATCTAAATGTGACTAACAAAGAGTTGTTTTTGCAGCTACAGGGGATTGATAGAGAATATTTTGAAATGTTAAAAAACTTTTTTGTTCATGATTATGCCCTTTAACATATATCACAGTTACAGTATATAAACTATAATCAAAATATGATATTTTTATCCATTTTGTACAGCCCTACAGTTGGTTTTCTACTCCTCATGTACAAGTGTAATTCAGAGACTTCAAGCTAAAGATGAGCTGCCTTGTCCTGAGGCAATGCACTGAGGCACAAATATTGATTCTCTACAATAAACCCTTTGTAAAGCCTAATCCAGTTATACAGAGCAGTTTCTACAGAAAGTCTCAGAGTTGAGTATATGCTCTTCTGCATGTGTTAGTGGGCTAGCTCAGCACATAGTGGCTCTGCTCTACAGTACCTTCATTAGCCACTCTGCACTTTCATACATATTAATGTATTGATAAACACATGGCTGATCAGTCAAGCACCCTCTCATGAGCTTTCTCGCTCCCTCCTCTCTTCATATCAACCTCTCCAACTCCTCCTCTGTCAGACCCATATGAACATATGGTATGTATATGAATATACAGAATAACAGTATTATATAGCCTCTGCCTTATCAGTAAATTGCACTGTATCTCAGTGTGTAAAAATACATTGCATCAAGATGCATTGGTCTAAATGTAATACAAAAAAAAAAGATTTTTTGGCCAGTATAATATTCCCAGGCTATTTTAATTGTTAAATTGTACATTTTTATTGTCTGTGTATTATGGTCTTAAATAACAAATATAATTTCATGGAATCTAATTGATATTTGAAATGTCATGATGCATCAGATAATTTTATAAGGAACTGTAATTGAAGAGATGTGCTCACCTAAATAATGTTTATCTTTCCTATATATGAACATTTCTCAGTCCTTTGACGTTTGTAATTGTGTGTTTAATGACTAGTCCCCTCAAGAGCACAGCCACAGATATATTTTGCTAAAAAGTGATTGATTCTTGGCTCCTTTCTACTCTTGCTCGGTGGGTGTGATTGGATTGATCTCATGCTGTCTGTCTCACTCTCTGAGCTGCAGCCCACTGCTGCTACAGACAAACAGCCTGACAGGGCCTAAATAAACACTTGTTTGTCACTTGCTCATAGGTAGACGAGAGTGGATTATGTTTATTTTGAGACGTTTTATATTTTCTATTTAAGTTTTGTATTAGGGAATTTCAAGAATTTGTTTTGTGTGTGTAACAGACATGTTGTGGCTTGTTTTATGTATTGCAGTGCACTGTAAAACTGTAAAATGACTACTTAATTTTGTACTTTGTCAAAAAACATGCTGGCCTTAATAAAAATGATTTTTGTTCATCTTTTTATTAATGTCTGGCATCAGATAGACTGCTTACATGCTTTTTTGGTAACATTATCTGTGTCTGCAATGCTTTATCTCATGGTAGGGGCATGCATGAATATGTCTGTGTGTGTTCATAGTTTAATGTAGTTTTAATAGGAGTTCAGTATCAGCATGTCTCCAGCATTGTTTATAAAGTGGCTGCTCCATGCTGGGAGGATAACTCATACCCACTGCTGAGACACAAAAAAGCAGAGAAGGTCAGAACGATGGCTGAAAATACAGAGCAGTAGTTCAAATGAGACAATGGGTATGAGTGTTCATTCAGTCAGATGAATAGCAGGTAAAAATTACATAATCTTTTTGCATGTTTGAAATATGTGTGTGTGTGTGTGTGTGTGTGTGTGTGTGTGTGTGTGTGTGTGTGTGTGTGCGCGCGCGCGCGACACGCTGCACTTC
>JBBMFX010000017.1:6249309-6279447 GCA_037832545.1 Rhabdalestes septentrionalis
CACACACACACACACACACACACACACACACACACACACACACACACACACACACAATGTCTCGGTCCCTGGCCTGCATGCCTAAGCCATGAGATTCACCAAATGTACACAAGCTTTGAGCAGGCCTGCTAGCCTGCTATAATCTTATGTCTCTCTATCTTTCTCTATCCCCTCTCTCACTCTGTTATACCTCTTGTCGTCTTTATTTTTATAATTTATTATTATTATTTTCTCTTTCTCTCTCTTTTCTCTAATTTTCTACCTCTCTCCCTCTCACTTCCCCTTTGCTGGCAGTAGGTGGTATGAGCCATCGCATATGGCACCCCCACTGCAGAGGCTGGGTTGGTACAGCCCACCGGTAAAGCTCTGGCAGTGTTGTCATTGATTCAGTAGTAACAGAGCAGACAGCTGAAACGCGAAGCAGCAGATCAGAGAGAGACAGAGAGAGAAAACAGAGTGTGTAGTGACTCTATGAGCTAAAAAGGGAGCTAGTAACTCGAGATACGAAGGAAAAAAAGGGGGGAAAGCAGGCAGTCATCTCTGGCTTGCTGCAAGTGAGGTCTCTTTGTTTGGCCATCCCTGATATGACCCTTTTCAAGAGTGAACATCGCAGCCCACAATGTGAGTATATTCCTGGACTTAGTCTATCTATTCCACTTCTCTGTTTTGCTCTTCTTCACAGCCTTTCTCTTTCACACTTCTCCACAGCAGTCTAGTCCACTCCTATTCTTAGGTTTATGTGCTGTAAGAAGAAAAGTGGAGGGGAGTTTACTTTGGATTGTGTTTTGCCTGGAGCACTGACAGTTTGACAGTGGGAGTGATGTGGACATACTGTTAAATATGACATTGACTGAAGTAGAGACTTGTAATGTCACGGTTTAGAGTGCTCTTGTGTTTTACTCAGTGTGGCTGTCCCCATAGACGCACAGCCAGAATTGGCATGTTAGGCTGTTTTGTATGTGTGGGTGTTAGTATGTGTATAGATTTATATTATGTACATGTGTGTGTGTGTGTTTCTGTGTGTGTGTGTGTGTATGCTCTGTCTACATGTGCATGTGTGTGTCCATGTGTCACTACAAAAGATGCCTTAATCTCGCTCTCTTTTTTAAAGAGAGAGGGAGAGAGAGAGAAGGGGAATTAAGGACACTGTCAAACACTGAGTGTGTCTCCTAGCACAGAAAAAGACTTTCTCTCCAGAGGCCAGCGGGCTGAAGCTCACCTGTCCATCCTATTCACTCGCTTTTATTTTGCAGTTCAAGCTGTTGAGCTGATGGTGTGCAAACTTTCCAGAGTGGACATGGTTCTCAGGTCAAGCTTACCAAAAGTGTAGCATCATACGTTATCCATAGACTTTAGGATTATTATTCAGTTATTCATCTTTCCAAACCTTGTATTTTTTAATTCATTTATGAACTTTTGACTTCAAATCAGTAAAAAATTCCAGCTATTCTCATTTCACTTTTTATGGGCCAAAAGATATGGTTGATATGGTTGAGAATGTATTGTTACATTAACTTAAATGAAATCATTTTTATTCTTCTAAAATGTTTTCATTTATAACAGAGACAATATGAGAGTACTCTAATTTGGAGAGTGATTAATTGAAGTTAAGACCCATACCCCAGGTCTTTATACACTTAACACTAGCATTTCATATAATCTAACATAAAAAGTCATATCTGTGTTACTGGTACACTAGAGAATCTACTCTCGTGTTCTCTTCTTGTTCAGGCTGGGACTGAGTTGGTCTTGGAACAGCATAAAAGTGATTGTGACCATTGTGTATGAGCTGATGAATATAGAGTGCCATAGAGTGTGTGAACCATTTTGTATGGCATTACCTTTGTGTAAGGTGGGGTATGGGCAATATATCAGCTGACAAATTATATCTTTTATTTTGTCATACAGTAGATTGGTTAATATGAATTGTGAAAATGTATGGAAACGAGTGGTTTGTTTTGTATTGTAAGGAACAGGCATCAACCTTTAACTGAAGCCCTGGGATATATAAAGTCTGTATAGCAAAAATGAGGTGTATAGTAGATTGAGTGAGATGTTTGCATTTGAAATAGTTCAACACAAGATCGGGAGAGATACTCCGAAATTGAGCCAGGGAGAGAGACATACCGAGAGAGAAATGTAGAGATGGATCAGGGGACCATGTTCCAGATGCTCATAGCCCCTCAGTCACATCTGTTGTTAAAAGGCTCCGGATGTGAAGCCCCAGGGAATTCCTCTCAGTGACCGGCCCAATCTCTGGCATCAACTGATTACTTTCCAATCTGCTTCATTATTCATGCCTGTCATTGATCATTTATTCATGGGCTCTGTCTGTTGCCACTTCCACTGCAGCCAGCTGAGTGGTGTGGGGGAGTCTATCTCTTAGAGCAGGCTGTAGTGATGTAAAACACTGAAAGGGAACAGGTAAATCAAAGCGCCTTTTATCCCGTGCACACAATCGCTTACATGCTAGAGCCGATTGAACTTAGTAAACCTAGTGTTCTGTATTGAAAAAATACCTGTAGGAAGCAAAGCTAATGTTGGATTACCTGTACATTTTCACTGCAAATTGCAAGTCGACATTCCATGTTTTCATAAAAATGAAACAGAATTCCTCATTGTATGAACATACTTCACGATGCACAAATCTACATGATGAAAAATAGATAGATGGTAAGATAACTTAAGTCTTTTCCTTAGGACCCTTTGGTGTTTTGAGCAGTACTGCAGCCTAAAATGAGAGTTTAGAACAATATAAAATCTAATAGAAGAATATTATAGCCTTTTAAATGGCAGATAGTTGGGATAGAAACTGAAATACTGTTTGCTCCTGTAACAGTCTAGGCCTAAATTTGTATTCACAACCTTAAACATATTATAATATACAAAAATGCAGACTGGGGTGAAATGATTTTTAATAATAGGGAATGTTGAAATGATAGTGTATTGTATTGTAACAACTTTTCCGGTTGATTAAACAAAAATAAATGGCTGAAAAATGCCAAGCGTGTTGCCACGTGTGTGGACAAACCACGCAAAACACCTTGAGGTTTGGCACATTCTACACTATTAATGTTTTCCAGGGGAGAGGTGAACTTAACTGCCCGTTCAGTTCAGAAGCGCATGGAAACCCCACTCAGCATGGAAACTACATCCCTTTAATTCTAGCAGTGACTTTTAATGCCTGGATTTATATACCAAGAAAGGCTGCATCAGCAAAAATTAATCCAAGGTAACCCTGGATTATTGAAAATGTACCGTTTGGCACAATATTCAAGGGATCTCAGGTGTAGAATTAGAGTGACATTGAGATGCCTTTGCAGCCATGGATGTATAGTTTTGCTGGGCCACATTTTGGATTATTCCGGAGGGATTACTTCTGCACCTCAGTGACCTCTGCTGAATTCCTCTGTTCTGTCCACAGTTATAATATGCCACCTACCTCCAGGTACTAAATAAAAAATCCCAAACTTAATGATTCAGTTCAGTTGGTACAACTCACAGTTGTTATCAAAAAACACTGAATACACAGTTGTGATTGGATGATGCACTTACACAGTGTTATAAAGATGTTATATATGTCTACATTATTATATAATAATCAGATTTCCAATGAATGCTGTTTAGCTGGCGTTTTTGAGGTTAGTCTGCAGTTTTAAACACTTAGCGTTCAGTTGACAGCAGTTTCTGCGTCTGTAGAAATGCCCCACTTTCTGTGTTCACCTACTGTGTACACAAATACCTGATGAAAAGCCATTCACAAGAACTAGATGTAAATGAGATGTAAATGCTTATGTTAAGCACTTAAACACGCTGCCCACTTCCAGTTAAAATATGGGAGGGACACTGTCTCTGTTATGTTAACTTTACTGAGGCCCAAACTTTGAGTGTTAATTCCTTTAAAATGGGCAGCAGGTTGCCTAGTTGTTAGCGTGCTCACTCTCGGATCGGGAAGTCATGGGTTTGTGTCTCAAGACTGCTAGTGGCACCTTTAAGGTACCCTTAAGTAAGGTACCATCCCCACACACTGCTCCCTGGGCTTGCTGCGTCACTTGATGAATGGGTTAAACACAGAAGAAAAATTCTGTGCTTTTCACACAACGTGTTCTGTTGTGTTCACATATGACAGACTGGTCACTTTCACTTTCACTACCACATAAGATGCATGCAAGTTTTTTCAAAAAGCCTTTTTTATTATAGACACAAAAAGAGAGATACATACCAAAAAGAATATCAAGAGGTATAGAAGAAATAGCCATGATTATCTGAGCACACAAATGTTAAAACTCACCTTCAAGCAAAGTAATAATAAACTCACCGTGGGGACATGGTACTTTGCACAAATTATGACACTGAAACTTCATAAACAAAATAATTACATTTCTGGGGTTTTTTTTCCAGATGGTTGTTATAATTTATGGTGGTTTGTCACACAGCTAACCCAAACTAACATTAGATAGGACACAACAACTCTTCTCATGTCTGCTTCTAATTTTTCAACCTTTAAAACTTTCATTTTTACAGCACAAGGCAGGGGTCAACATCGGGAGGTGGAATAGCTGGTTATATGGACATTAGATAACCAGTGTTCATCTCCTTGATGACGCCACTGAACATTAATTAACTAATTTGCTTTGTTACTGAGCCACATCATACATGTCTATAGCAGAGCTGATCTAGAGGGAGCTACTGCAGATGAACTGTTTGCAAGAATAATCTCATTTTGAGAGAAGTGTATAGCATTCCACAAGACAAATGTCATTTTTTATTACAAAGCAATCTATTACAGTTTTTAATTTGAAAAATAGAATTGGGGAATCATACACATTTAACTCCATTTTGAATAACACTGCGATTATTTTAAATAAACAACACCTCTCATAAAACTTGTTCTAAATTTCATAGCATGTCACTTTTAGGGTTCTTCTTGAAACAAGCAAAAGTATTTATTTAATAATTTTAATATTTAATCGTTTAAAACAACTCAATTGTTCTAACAACACTGTAACATTTTCAGCACGTTGTGCTTCAGTGGACTAGATGAACCAGCCTTTGCTCCCAGTATGCATCCATAAGTTTGGGTGCCTTTGACTGTGTTACTGGTTCACCGGTTCCTCCTTGGACCATGTTTGGTCAGTACCAACAACTGCATACTGGAAACACTCAACAAAACCTGCCATTTTGGAGATGCTCTGACCCAGTGATCCAGCCATCATAGTCCTAGGTCATGTTGACCCTTTGGCTTCACACAGCATAAGGAAGCTTAAGGAAATGGCTGTTCATTTGGATAATATATCACACCCCTTCACAAGTCTTTAATTTTCTTCTACTAAGTTTATTTACTTCACCTTAGTAGTCAGTGATTTTAATGTTGTGGCTTCGTGGTGTACAAAAGTGCGAAAAAGATACAAAGAAAATGTTTAGTTAAGGTAGTTCCCTGCAGATGCCAGTGGAAGTGGGTGGACTTAGTTTATAAGCATCTGACAACCCATGTTTCAGAGAGAGTGTGTGAAAGTGTAGGTTTCTGTCATTAATGATATAGGCAATGGTGCATGTCCAGTGCCAAAAATGAGTTGAGTAAGTGGCTCTTGGCAAAGTGCTGTCTGTATTGACCTCTCTGAAGTGCAATGAAATATGAGATGTTCTTTGGCCTGTTCTGTGAGAGCTTTCCTCCTTACTTCACACAACATTCGGTCATATACAGATGAACACACACACATATACACACACACACGAGCACATTGGTTTACAGAACAGTGCAAAAGTCAGGTAAAACCCTTTCATTTATTTAAAGTCTCTAATCATAATGTATCAAACCTGTATTTCAATTGCCCACGCTTTGCTTCTGTTCCCTCTTCTGTCAGTTTAACTCTTCCGTCCTTCCAATCCTAAACCAGTTATAGCTGTGTTCTCCCAAAAAAAGCTGCCCTGAAATCTGACATGTTCCCTATCAAAAGAGACACTAGCAATCGCACAAGCAGCAAATCACAAGTAAATTCGCTTCCACAAACATTTCTCTCTTATGCACATCCAAATTGGGTTAGATAGACGGTTATCCACCTACAAAAGTAAGAAGAAGCTCAAAGAAAGCAAGTGGGAATGGGATTCCTTATAACCATGCAAGGTTTGGTTGACCAACAAAAATGCACCTATCAGACAAACAGCACCCAACGATTTCATCTTTCATTCATTCATCCATTCACTGTGAGCTCTGAAGGGATGTATAGCTGCTCAATAAGCTGTTAATGTGTAAAGAATACTGAGGAGAAAAATTGCTAGAGCACCGAATCCGGGCAAGTGAGAAGGAAGGTTTATGTGTCTAAATTTGTAATTACAACAACTGTATTTGGAGGTTCTGAGGATTTTACAACAAGCCCAGAAAAATATCCCTGCAGGAATCTATAGAAAAACTAAAATAAAGTCCCACAAAAACATTTGAAGCTTTAATAAAGACATTAGACACAACATACTGAATACTGAATTTCTGTGTGGTCCATTTCATTAACTTTTAGAAATTTGCATGTTGAATTAAATCTAAAAATAAAAATATGTTGAAAAATTCAGCTCAGCTGTTATAGCTTGCATTGGCCAGTTTTTGTCTGCATTTTGCAAACCTACACGCCAAAAAGGAAGAAAGGAACAGGACAAAATTGTTAAACATTCACATTCTCATGGACTTAGGAGTCAGCTGAGAAACTGAGGTAACTATATGCAAATCTGGTAAACCTTGGCCTTAGTGTTTGGGCCTGCTGATGGATTACTTTTGAATCAAAACAGGAATATTTTATAGCCTGCTCTGTATTCTTGGGCCAGACATGGCACACAATATGTGGACTATTCCTCGCACTGTAGCTGGAATGTGCAAACCCCTGGTTGTTTAATTGATGGAATAAATTCGTTTTCATCTTCACAGATGTCCACTTCATAATACTGCTTTTTACTGGTGCCAAATGCTCTATGTATTTAATCATAACTGTCACCCTCTCTTGGTTCCTCAGCACATTCAAGCCTTTCAAAATGTTTACTACTGCTGTCAGAACCATTACAAGGAGATTTCGAGGGAGGCTGTTAGCAGAAAACACAGAAATTAATGACACTAATATAATTAAGCCTTTGAAAGAGATGGGGAATAAGTGTGATTCCCTCCACCCTACACCCCTCAAAAAAAAGCAAAGTATATTAATTTATCCCCTTAATTCTGTCCTCTAGTGTATATTAAAAGCTTTTTGGCTGTTTATTTCCATCATTTTCCAGCTCAAAGGCACTCTGGTGTGCCTTATTTTCATGGAGATCACAGTGGGAAAGCTAATTGCATTGTGTTGCATTGTGTTCACTAAACATGAGCAAATTGCTTGCTTGAGGCAGTGCACACTGTTTGTGCGTGATTCCAGGGGTCCTGAAGCCTTCTGCAGTGTAATGGCTTTATCATGCTGTGGATTAACACTGCTAGCTCAACATAGTCGCCTTGCTTTGCCCCCATTCAGCCTCTCAGTGCCTTTGTAAGCAGCGCTGACCTGCAGGGCTTTAATATGGGTGACGTGCTGCTGCCTCTGCTCCTCATTTTAACTGGCAGGAAAAAAACAGATTTGGAAGTGAATGAATATGAGTCAGAACACGGCTTTATCTGGTTTGATTGAGTTTAGATTTTTTTTTTGATACTTTCAAAGGTGAAAAGCTAAATGGGTCCCTTATGCTTTGATTGTGTTTGTTTGTAAGCTTGCATTTGTGAAAAATGTACTGCTTTAAGGTTTTGCAGTCTCTGCGTAATTATGTAAAATAACTAGTATTTGCTTAGCAGCAGAAATGGCTGAGCAGTGAATGACCTACATGGGTAGAGAATCTCTCTGAAATGTTCTAGCTCAGAACTATAAGGCTAGCATTGTCTCCTGGATTATTTGTTTGTCAGTAAGGTAAGAGGGTGAGAGGAGAGAGTGAGAACTAAATAAATACATGAATAAATACACAAATCAATAATAAATAAATAAATAAATGGATAGATTGCAGAGTGCAGCTTTCCTCAAAGAGCTTGAGCCTCAACTGAGCCTTGAAAGCCATGTCCTTACTTGGCCATCACTGATTTCTCGAGCAGCATTCTGTCCCTGTTTTCTTTTTTTCTGTACTTTGAAACCAGGGTCTACAGGTATATTACCTTAGAAAGTTGCATTTTTTGGGGTTGTCTTCTCTTTGAGCTGCTTGTAGGAGGCTGAGAAGCTTTGCACTATCTAAGTAAGGTTGTTTTCCTCTGAACAATATGTGTGGCTGGGCTGCATTAGGACTTTTCTGATTATTTCATTGTGGTCTTACCTGCTCTAAAGTTATAGAAATGAACATAATTTCTCTGCAACTGCATTAACGTGTCAGTGAAAGAAGTGTATTTCCCCATTTGCGTATTCAATTAAAAATAATAATTAGTATATGTAAATGCTAAAGCAAAAGTAGTTTGATAATAATAATTATAACAATAATAACAACAACAATAATGATAATAATAAAGATAATACTGATAGCAATAATATAATTATATAGTTATTATTATCAATTATTGTTATCATTTAAAAAATATTATTGTTATTGTTGTTGTTCTTCTTCTTTTTCTTCTGCTTCTGCTTCTTATTATTATTATTGTTTTTATTATTATACTAAATTTTTTAGCCTTTACATTTAGTTACTAATTCTCTTTCTGTACCTGGGCTGTCTGTTGTTAATGTCTCTCGATAGTGCCGTTTATTTCAGACTAAAATATCCAACAAATGAAGAAAAAAACATTATGCACTATGTTGTTAGATTCATGGCACACTGAAAAGTCCCTCTGTGACATCCCACTGGTTTGGCCTTGTGGCCAGAATGTGTGTGAGGCAGCAGCTCCAACACCAGTACCTGCTGATGGGCTGGGGGAGGTGATTTACTGTCCAGGAGCAGGTTGACTGGTGAAGTCTTTTCTTTGTGGTTGGAATTGATCTTTTCCCTTTATTTTTAGACTTAGTTTTGGTTTGGAATGATTGATTTACTAAAAATTAGTAACAAAAATCTAACAATATAAGATTTTTAGTTTGGGCTCTGTTGGCCTCCTTGTTCATTTTTTTCTGTTTGAAGTTTTATTCCTTTCCCTTAAATTCCACTGTTGTCATCTCTTATTTTGTTACTACTAGGACAAATGTGTGAATAAGAATGGGTTTGTCTTAATCTTTATTTGGTGGTGTAATTCCAAATTTGTGTGATGTTAGCAGTTGGGGTTTTTTTGTCTGGTGTGGTTGTGTTAGACTTTATGAATTATGATTCTAAATGGTTTATTTATTTCTTTTTATTCTTCAGTTAAGGAAAGTAAATACAATTGTTTGACTGTAATACATTCAGAGATTTATAAATATCTCAAAGGAAACAGGATCATATTAAACTCTGCACGAGTACTGCAGTCTCAGATAAAGTAATAATCTTCTGCTCCAAATGTGGTAGGCACTTTAACTTTGAGCTGCAAAATGAACTGTCGTTAACTGAATCACAAAAATTGTTAGAGGGCGATTTAAATTAAAAAATAAGCTTGAGGTTTAAACAGAAATTAAAAATAGAAAAACCTAAACTTGAATGTTATCAATTAAACTTGATTAGAGATAGTAAGCTAGCAGGGTCTAGTAGAAGGAAGTTTTGATGTAAACAGATGTAGATAGGAGTGATGTAGATTGTTCTTATTGTTTGAATGTGTTGCAGATGTGTTTGGCCAGATGTACATTAATGTTGCAATGTGTGTGATATTAGTTGGGTCTCCAAGTCATATCAGGCAAATTAGTTGGTTGTATGGGTTTGTAATAGCCTAAGTGGTTAAAACAAATGACCACAAAGTCAAAGATTCAAACCCCCACTTTCTACTACTGTGTCCTTGAGCAAGGCATGCAACCCTCAGTTGCTCTGTCCCTGTAACTAATGACTGTAAGTTGCTCTGGATAAGAGCATCAGCCAAGTGAAAGTGAATTGACTATTCTATCATACGTGAACACAACAAATTACTGCACTTAACCCATTCACCATGTAAAGCAGCGGGCAACAGAGTGCCCAGAGAGCAGTGTGTTGTGATGGCACCTTGCTCAATGTAACCTCGGATGGGCTTAGCAGTCTTGGGATTTGAACCCACGACTTGCTGATCACAGGGCAAATGCCCTAATCAAATAAAAGGTAAAAATGTCCCTTTGACACTTTACTATTATGTCCTCTAGAAAAGGAAGTCAATGTGGAGTTTGTTATCTTCTGGTTAAGACATTGGATGATTTAAAATGTCTTAGTGCCATTTAAATATCCTGCCTATCTCCATATTGCTACATATGTTGATAAAGATAAAGTTGACACTGCAAATGCTCCTGCAATATTGCAGAGTCTGAGTGCTCAAACCTATGCAAGGGATTCATGGGTGGGTGGCGTACCTAGAAAGGAGGAGTTTGGGGGGTTTGCATCATTGTCATGGCATGGCTACTGAAAAAAATTGGTGTCCAGAGCTGAAAGGAAAAATCCCACATCCCTGTCCTTTTCCTCCATTAATCAGTTATTTTAGTCTCCTTTACAGGCTTTGCCAGCTACTGATCATTTGAGTTAGTTAGTTAGTTAGTTATTTTGTATACTTGCATTTACCATTGAGGGGTAAAGCTAGAGACAGAATGCCTGTGGAACATCTGATTTACACTCTATGTACTTTATTTTGGATTCAGTTTTGTTATACGTTTTTGTTATACATTTTTAGAGTTTACATTTTGTTTGTGTTGATATTATGATTATAATGAGAGAATCAGTTCAAGGGGAAGCAAAGTTTGGGGTCTTCCCTCATTGCGAGTTAATGGTAATATATCCCCTTTAGGCTAAAACCTCTGAATCAGATGCAAAAGCTTTGAAACAATTAAATTCAGTGTTTGAGATTCCTAAAATAACCCTGACTGACTAGGTCTCAAATTGTACTTTTTCTTCATTCTCAGCAAGTTGAATGTGAAACATAATCAAGCTAATGCTTACTATGTCCAGAGCCAGGGAGCACATGGAATACTTTCATCTGACATTTAAATCAAGGTTGTGGGCATATTGTAATAATCAAGGGATGAGATTGTCAAGGGAAAGGATGGAGCACTCGCGAGTGCTGGTGAACTCACAGGGAGGGATCCTCCACAGCTTTATTGAGAGCTTTTAAACAGCAGCACATGCAGAACAGCAAGCTTACTATTAGCCATCCCCGGCCCAGTTACTCAGGGCTACCATGACACACATTCATGCTGGCCTGTGTACCTCTACATTAAAACACATAAAAGTAACCCCATAAACACATTCCCAAGACACATCTAATAAACACAAATACACATTCTACACCCAACTACAAAAAATAACCCCAAAACAACACACTAAACACACATAAACAGCAATACATGCTGAGACAGCCCTCCCCAGCCCAACTCCGTTACATTGCCCCCTCCACAGCCGTGGATGTCCCCAGCCACTCTGTCCACCACAATTCCATGAGGCGCAGAGGTCGGTGGCGCTGCCTACGCAGCTGGCCCCCAGCATCACTCTCAGCAGGAGTTGAAAGGCCAGGGGACAAGGGCTTCCGCCAGTCTCTCAGGGGCTCTCCAGTGGAGCATGAGTTTTGAGGACAGCCCCCCCAATGTCCTTGAGATGCTGTGGTCGCCGGCACCGTCTCTGCGGCCGGCTCCTGTCGCTGTCTGCAAGTCTCTACGTGACCCGCTCCCTGGGGGCCCTGACCCAATAATCCTGCCAGGAGGCTCTGGAATGCTGTGCAGGTCCTCGCACACTCTCTGAGCGCGCCACTGAAACACTGGGCCTGCTACAATCCCCACGATGGAGCGGAAGCCGTTAGGCCCCAACCCGAACGGTCAAACCAACCACGTCTACCACTGCCCCCAGGCGCTGCAGCAGGTCCAGCCCCACAATGCATCTGTCCTGGATGGGCACCACTAGGAATGGGTGTTCCAACACACAGGCACCTATTGCCACGTGCACTGTTCTCCGCCCCCGCATGACCACACGCCGTCCCGTGACCGTGGTGATTCTCCAGCCCGTGCTCACATTTAACCCAGGCCACCTCGGGAGTCTTGATGGCTTTCCTTGATGGCTTTCCTTCATGCAGCCCCCATGCCTCCAAGCAGCTCCTAGAGCATAGTGAAAAGCTGGAATGCCCCCCTTGCCACAGAGATGTTTGAGAGGTTTGCCAGACTAGGTAAAACGTCAAACACACTTTGAACCATGAACTTTTCTGGACTTTTCTGGGCTTCTGTCTGCCAAATTTCAGCCCAGAACATCTTCCTGTTCACTGCCCCCTCCCAACTAATCCATGCTTCCTGCTGTAGCATTCCCACCATCTTACTGATCCACTGTTCCTCAACTCTTGCCTGCAACACCATCAGGACTAATTGTCCTTGCCATTCACCTTCTCATAGTGAGGAAAAGCTCCTAACCCTGGTAGCCAAGTTGACATTGTTCCCACCAATGCTGTAGACCTCAGCTGTATTCTGCTACACCTAGGTGTTCCTGGGCACTCCACTTCTGCCTGTTTTCATTTTTCTTTCCAGGGTTTCCACTATTGACAGGACCACCTCGTATACCAACCGAGGCCAGAGTACAAAGGGTAGGATGCCATGCTGGTATATCCATGCCTTACATTTCTGAAGTAATACAGACTTGTCTACCACCAATAGTTATATCCCAAGCTCCTTGATGGTCATTTGGATAGCTGCTGTGTCACTGAGACTACAGTCAAATACTTTGCCCAGGCTCTTGACTGGTTTCTAAGTTATAGAGGGAATTGTTGTGCAATCCATACGGAAGCAAGACTTATCTATCACTTTGCCCTACTTCAACACCATGGCCCTGGATTTAGCTTGTTTAAAGCTCATTCTTGCCCAAGAAATTAGCTTTTTCAGGCCCTAGAGAATCCATCTCCAAACATCAATGTAAGATCACCGATAAAGGCTTTGATGGGCAGTTGCCATGTGCCAGACTTGGAAAGAGGACCTCTTCATTCTGCTTCTGCAGGCTTAAACACCATATTCATGGTAACGGCATTGGATGATTTAAAATGTCTTAGTGCCATTTAAATATCCTGCCTCTCTCTATATTGCTACATATGTTGATAAAGATAAAGTTGAAATTGCTGATAAAGATGTTATACTCCCAGATGGGTCTCTGAGTCGGAAGTTCCCATAGTAATTCATGACAAGGTTCTTTCTGGGCACATGGTGTTGGTCCAGGGCAGTCTCTACCAGCTTGTGTATGATGAAGCCATAGGCATTAGTGAGATCAAACCAGGTTTCCTTTTCCCTCCTTTGCCTCCCTGATCGGCTGGGTAACTACTCCTGTATGCCAAACCACTCATATGATTTTCCAGAGGATTCTGAGGAGCTCTGGGCAGCTCTTTTACACTTTGTTGTGTACTCTGTTTGGTCCTGGGCCTGATGTGGCTCTGGCAGCTGTAACCACCAGCTGGCTTCTTCCAGGTGTGCTCACAGGTATCGAAGTTGGCCATGGGAGAAGATGTGTCCAACAGGGCCCTCTGGGGCCCTAGCTCTTGCTCTCTATCAGGGTCACACAGGTTGTTGTGCAGGAAAAGGTCTACTACTTGGTGAATCCAAATGGGTCAGCTATGAATGCAGTTCGCTTCCTGGCTCTCTCTCTCCTGTGTCTCCTATGCCATTCTGCTCTGCACAGTTTCATTAGATTCTTCCTGATGATGTTCTGAAGCCCAGTCAGTGGTGGTCTCTCCTCCTCAGTTATTGCCTTGTGCTGTCTTGCGAAAGACCAAAGCTCTTGTCAAGGTTTGTGGATATATTCTCTTCCATTCGAGTCTAGGTGTAGTTGGATTTGGTGGATTTCTCATCTGAACCTCTCTTTCCCGAAAGGTAACAATGATTCTGGAACCATTTAACAACATCCCCTTTTCTTTAGATTTGATTATTCTGGCTTCATCCTCATCAAATTGCTGCCACACTCCTGCTTGCTAGCAGGAGGCCACTTGATACAAGACTGCTGAAATGTTTGCTGGAAGCTGGAGATCTTAACACAGGGAAGTTCTGGGCTTATGTCTGGGCTCCTTCTGTCTGGGTTGATCTTGTGCAATGTGTTACAGTCTCCTGCACCAGGCATTTCATGCAGCCCTGATGGATTTTTAGTTTGTTCCTGCAGTCTTCCCGCAAATGCATCTTTTGGTTTTCATTGTTGTTAAGACATTTGCTGGTGTCATCTCTGTTGCATCCATTCTGTTAGAAAGCTCCTCCCTTCCCTTGGGTTTGCCTGGGGGTTTTTCTCAGTCAGTCGATTTGTAGCTTCTTCTGGGTTCCTCCTCCTGAAAGAAGTTGGAATGCTACCCCTTCCTGCCCAGGTAGCTGTCTTTCATGCTGCCAACTGTCTCTCCAGTCACCACCAATCTGTTCCTGGTTGTCTCCCAGCCTATTGTTGGGTGCCACTGTCTATGCTAGGTTGTATGACTGAAGGATACATCATAGTGATGTGCCTGGGATCATTGGCCATTTTGGGTCTTTCAACATCAGATGTCCTCCCTCATGTGACCCAGCCAGTGTTGATCAGACCCTGGCTTATGTCCCAGCAGCACTCGCCCACTGATTACTCCTCCTGGTCCACAGTGAGCAGCCTCTACAACCCACTTCTACACCCCACTTCAGTGGGTTCACAGTGTGTTCTCCAGCCTCCTCCTTGGCATTGCACCAACCTTCAACCTCCTCAATGCATAATTTCAGCCTCCTCAATGCAGTCGTCCCATGGCATGACCAGTTCAATCAGAAGAACTTGCCTTGAAGAGACTGGGCTCAAGGATGTTGATCTGTAAAGTTGCAGAAGTGTAATTGGAGAATTGTCAGGACAAATTGACAGATTTGATGGCCATTTAGGAGGTTTGTGCATATCAGCCAGGTGATTATGTGATAATGTGGCTGGCAATTGGTCACCTATTCAGGCAAAGCTATTGGGCCTTATATATAATGTCGTGGCAGACATAAGACCAGTACTGTTTAGTTGATATGCCAGACTAAAAGAATTGCCTGGTAAATTTGTTAAAGACTTATTATAGCCATGCGACTAGTCTGGACAAGACAGCTATTGACAATGAGCCTGTTATTTCAGTTGTAAAATATGTGGCATAGAGGAATATATTTTCTTTTGTTTCTTGCGTAGTTTCAAATGGTTTAGTTGAGGATATTGAATCAGGTGATAATGAGGCTGACATAATTCAGGATTTCTGTGTAATTTGGTTGTCATGTTTAAAAATTTACCTGATACTCAGTGCTCTGATTACATTAGTGTGATTAATTAATCTCTTTTCCCAGGTACATCAACATGTACTGATTTCACTGAACAAGACATAGGTATTGTTCCTATTTGTCAGTTGTACTGCTGTGTGCCTCTGGATAAGAAAAAATTTGTAAATATGTTGGAAAATATTATTGCTGAACCAACTTTTTGGGTTTTTTTTGGAATTACCTTGCCTTCTTGCTAAACAATAATGGTGAATTGTCTAGGGTTTGGACTAATTACAAGAAAAACAGTAGTCAGGTTAATTTCCTTTGCCCAATGTGAGGGAGTGTGTGAATCAGGTTGGCTCAGCAACTAATGTAAGTAAATTTGACCTATTGTAGGACTACTGGCAAGTTCATTAGATGGCTAAAGCTAGAGAGATCTCAACATTCATTGTGCCATTTGTTCTGTTTTCTTATTGTTATGAATATGCCAGCTACCTTTCAGTGTTTGACAAAAACACTGGTGTCATGTTGATGATGTATATAGTTAAACATGCTAAATTATTAAGAAAAATATTTGTAAAATATTAAGATTAAAATTACTATGAAAAATTTAATTTACTAATTTTGTAACAAATAGTAACATAATTCAGCTAAATTTCCATGTAAAATATTTTTTGTTCTGCTGCAAAGCAACTTCATATTGGCTGATGCTCTGTAATACATCTCTGGCAGCTGCAGTCCAGCCACACATCATAACAATTTCATGTATCGTGTATTTTTTAAACTCCTGTATTTTTATATCTATAAATTAAATTAGTACTGTATTTACCCTGCTTGTACCAAACATCCTTGCATGAATTAAGGTACAGCATACACAGGGGTAACCAGTATTTTACATTCTAACACTGGTTAGTGATTTATTGTCAAACTCTTTACACAATTGTAATCACAACACAAACTACCCAAATTACCCTGATCAAATGTTGACATTCCCTGGAGATTTGTCCTAATAACATGCGCACAATTTGACACAAACAGGTTTGAATGGCTATTAAAACTAAACATTTTACCTGTAATCTATTTGCTTGTTGTCACAGTCGAAGGCGCAAACCTCCGACTGCGATTTACCTCTGGGTATCTCAGGCAGGAAGCGAAGGACGAGGGGACAAGGATTCATAATAACGGGGTACTTTATTAATAAACAAAACAGACAGAAACCATGGCTCGGTGGCCGGCAGAATAAAACAGAAAATGAGGCAAAACGGGGAACACACACAGGGAAGTGAGGTGATGGCAAGATAGTGAGGAAAGGACACAAACCGACTTAAATACAGAAACTAAATGAGAACCAAACATGAAACCGGGGAAACACACGAGACTGGTGGAACTTATAATCACTAGTGCACGGAGAAACACGGACACAGACACAACCAAACCAAAACAGAACAGGGGTGTCAAAATAAGAGTCCTTAGCAAACCAAACTAAAAAGCAGTGGCTGAAGGCAGCCACTGACCGTACCGTTACAGTGCCCCCCTCTAACTATGCCACTCCGGGGTGGCATAAACCCACCAAAACAAAAAAATACACCCCCCCCTTACAGTTCCCACCCCAAACCATCAACACGCGCGGGCGGGCGGGGGACGGCGCGGGCAAGGACAAGGCCCCCGTACTCTCCTGCGTCGCCTCCCCACAGCCCGGCCGACGCAGAATTGGACCGCAGTATGTTGTCCTTGTCCCGCGGCCCGTATCCCTCATCCAGGGACCCTACAGAGTCCATGGTGGTGAAACCACCACCTGGCAGGCCTTCAGCCAGGAGGGTGCTCACAGTCCATGAGTCTGAGCGCTGTGGCTCCCGCCCTGTAGAGCACCCTGCGCGGGCAGGCAGGCAGTCCCCCACTGGAGACTGGTTGGGGCGCTTGTCACATCCCCAGTTGTCCGGCGACCAGCCTCATCTGGCCGGCTGGGAAGGGCCCCCCAGCTTCCCTAAGGGCCCCTCCTCTTCAGAAATCCCCCTTGTCAGCCCCCACCCATCCACCCTCTGCCTATTTCGCCCCCCAAAAAAATACATGGGTATTTCTTCATCTGGGAGGGGCCGGAGATGACAGGGCGTGCTGGAGTTTCTTCCTTGGTCCGGGCATACTCGGCCGCCCAAGCATTCAGGGCGGCATTCCAGTCCCGAACCTCTCTCCTCCGTAGGGCTCAGCTTGCTCTTTGTTTGGAGATCTCACCATCTGTCACAGTTGAAGGCGCAAAACTCAGACTGCGATTTACCACTGGGTATCTCAGGCAGGAAGCGAAGGACGAGGGGACAAGTATCCATAATAAAGGGGTACTTCATTAATAAACAAAACAAACAGAAACCACGGCTCGGTGGCCGGCAGAATAAAACAGAAAACGAGGCAAAACGGGGAACACACACAGGGAAGTGAGGCGATGGCGAGATAGTGAGGAAAGAACACAAACCGACTTAAATACAGAAACTAAATGAGAACCAACCACGAAACAGGTGAAACACACGAGACTGGTGGAACTTATAATCACTAGTGCACAGAGAAACACTGACACAGACACAACCAAACCAAAACAGAACAGGGGTGTCAAAATAAGAGTCCTTAGCAAACCAAACTAAAAAGCAGTGGCTAAAGGCAGCCACTGACCGTACCGTTACACTTGTAAATAGTGAATGTGTATAAAAGGTCAATGAGTTTATGGATTATTGACAAACCCTTGCATCTTTCTTCCAATGCTGAACTGATGATTTTGCAGTCATGGGAAAGCAAAAGAATTGTCAAAGGATCTGGGGGATAGGTTGTTGAACTCTATAAAACAGGAAAGAGATATCTGAAAATGTCAAAGGAATTGAGAATGCCAATCAGCAGCATTATGACTCTAATTATGAAGTGAAAAAATATGGGCTCTTTTGAAAACCAAACGATGGCCAGGTAGTCAAACTCAAATTTCAACTAAACTGACAGGAATATTGTTCGGAATGCAAAGAAATATCAATTTATGGGGGAACCTATATGGTTTTTCAATGTGGTAAGACTTTATACTGTGGTTACATGGCTTACATGTACGTTGAAAGCAGTAGTTAAGTATATATGTACACCTATGTGTTATAAGGCTTTTAAAGAGATTGCATTACTCCTTACTAGAGCACCAGTTGGCTGCACCATGGATGGACCACCCATTTAAACTTCAAGTTGATGCCAGTAATGTGGGAACGATTGCATTTTTTTTGCTTCAGTCCCCAGAGCAGCAGACAACCCTGTGAACTTCTCTGAAAAGTTCAGTTCCTAGTAACTATAATGGAGGCTCTAGTATTGATTTGAGCACTTCAAAATTTGGAGGTTCATGTGTGCTCACCTTTGGTGATATACACCAACCATAGCTTTCTTACTTTTTTCTTCTTACTATTTTCATTTACTAACCAAAGGGATACCATCTGGAGATACATCTCATCAAAGCTATGGATAATGTTCCTGACTAGGAGCATCTGTACTGTTCTTTCCTGCCCTACTTTGCCAAGGTTTCTGAAAGAGAAAGGGGAGAATATGGAGTTGTCGAAGGAAGTTAGAGAACCAGAAAAGTTTCAGCTGTCAGTTTCAATTCTGGTCAGGAATAGATTGAGGTAGGGGATTTGAACTGGCAACTTTGTGGTTCGCAGACAAGTATTTTACCCACTGGGTTTCAAACCTACAACTGATCACAGGGACCATCAGGCCAAAAGATGCCCCATAAATGCATTACTTTTCATTTTGCAAGATAAGTGAAATGTATGCACTGGGAAATTAAGGGTTTCACAATGTGTGTATAGTACATCATTGTCTTTCTATTAAATGTTTTTTTCATTTTTCATAAAAATTTTTTTAATTCTGACTCTTTAAGAGGCTGTTCGTGTCCCTCTGGCAGATGGAGGGTAATTAGCCGCTAGAGCACTTGATCGTGTGAGTGCAGAATTGGAAAAGGGGGCAGGCTGGAGCTGAGCATTCCATGCCAGCATGTTCCACTCTGCCCCCTCTGTACCATCTCCATGAGCCCAGTGGAGTGCCTGGCGTGGAGCCGTCTGACAAATGGCACAGAAGATGGACCCAACTGTAGAGTTTCTTTCTTTTTTTTGAATGCCACCGTATATTTGTACAGTCAAATGAAATCAAATACAAAGGGAGATACCCTACCAATTCCTTTGGTCTGCTAGCACTCTCCGAACATATAACACATTTTTAGAAGAACCAAAATGTAAAGTCCCTTACACAAAATGGCGTCTGGCGTCCATGTCATGCTGTGCTCCTTTTTTTCCCATCAGAGTATTAGTGTGTGTGTGAGTGTGTGTGTGTGAGTTAGTGTTTGTGTGCATGTGCACAGTGGTGCTGCTTTGAGAGCACACACTTTAGCCCTTTCTGCCAGAGCATGGAGATTGCAGCACTGATGGCATGCCATGCTAACCAGCCTCTCAGTAATTCTGTATAATGTAGCCCAGAAGAATCAATCTCCCAGTGTCATGGAACACAGCCCTGAAATTAGATGTCTCTTGTTTCATGTTTCCTTCGATGAATTTTGACAAGCTGGCTGTGTGGTGGGCGCGCTCCACAGGGAGGCCTTGTTTTGCTGTGTCAGAGAGAGAGTGTGGCTAGTGAGCTGCCACTACAGTGTTTAAAACTACCTGCCGGCTGCCTGCCTGCTGCTGGCCATTCTTTTGGCCAGACTTCTGAAGAATCCTCTCCCTGCCTTGGCCTCTCTGAGCCTGCAGAGAGTACAGAGGTAACCCCGGCCTCAGAGTGAGCACCTGACTGGTTCTTTGTTGTTTTTCCACAGATATGAGCATGACTGGGGAGCTGAAATCGAGCCGTTCAAAGATGGGAGGTGCCAAGAGGCCGAGCAGTGCTGTGTACGGGTGAGTGTATGGTGCCCGGGGTGTTTTTTTTCTGTCCTTTCAAGAACAGAAATCCTTCAAAGAACTCACCTCTTACCCACAAACTAGTAAAGTTTTGACTGCTGCAAACACTTCATCAAATTTGGACTTCATAATTATGAAGTACATACTGTTCATATCATAAACAGCAGCTCGCCCAGCAACAGCAGAATAAGCATTTCGATAAATACACCATTTTTAAATGAACAAAACTGCAGAACACCAAAAACTTGTTATGATTCAAATGATTCGGTTACGGTTTAAATGCACTCTTTCACTTTTTCCTCTTCTGGCAACAGGGATGCAGAAAGGACACGTTACATGATCTCTGAATGTCACAATGATGGCATGCCAATGTTTGAAATCTAAAGTAATGTAGTTTATTCAAAAGACTGAACATTATTATTATATTATAAAAAAAGCCTTAAGTTAATCAGTGTATGGCTGCTGCAGATTCTAAAAATACATAAACAAAACATAAAATAAAGACACATTTTTCCAGTCTCAATCCTGAAATCTCCCCAATTTTTTCCTGGTACAAATTCTGCTTCTGGAACTAATTTCATTCTGATACAGTTGATCCATTTAAATCATGCAAATTAACCTTTTATCCAGTTATCACACTACAATGCAGAAATAAATATATACACTTGCGTTAGTCCATTTTTCACCTATGTGTGTATTTGGCCACCTTAATATGTATTCCTGAGTGTTGTGCTCTGGGTGGGTGCTGCGAGGGCCTGTTTTCTCAGAGTCTGGCCTGTTTCATGCCTCTGTTGCTATGCTGATAGTCTCAGTTGGTGTGGCGTGTCTTGTAGAGAGAGGGATTCGGAGGAACAGAGGAATAAATCAGCACGCAGAAGAAGATTGAATTTATCTCCTCCAGGACCTCCAGTGAAAACCCAATCAGGGGGCTCAAAAGGCACAACACAATCTATTTATGCGATAAGTGACACACATGCACTTGCCCTCCCTCTCTTTACGTATTGTTCACTGCAGCCCACTGCTCTGCTTTCGCTCAGCAATGGCGTCTCAAATTTACTGTACGTTATATCTATTTTTGCTTAAATTGATCTCATTGGTGAAACACTAGTAAAAAATATGGCTTGATCTTCTTCTGTGTTCCTGGAAATATGTGTGTTTATGGATGCATGTGTGGCCTTTATCTTGTGTGTTGTCAAAATCTTCACCGGCCGTATAAGTTTTCATTAAATCCAACAAAATTAATACTGTCTTAAGTAGACACCAGACATTATCTGTTTTTTCAATGTTGGGTCTTTTAAGAATTTTTTTTTATTTATTATAGACACAAAATATTTCTCAATTATTTATTTATTTATTTATTTATAGATAATAATACAGTTTTTTAAAAATTGCCACCTTGAGATGAACATAACCCTATTTGAAAAAGCATTTGTTAGATTTATTTTATCATAATGTAAAATATTTTTCCTAAACAGCTTACAATGTCATTTTAAAACCATCATTAAATTTTTTTAATGATTATCAGCAGCTGTGACAATCATTTTGAAGATATCAAAAACAAATATTTTTTATAACAGGTTCCTATTCACTTGGTTGTTTGATTTATGTAGAGTTTTTTTTTAATCCTAAAAAAGGTTCTTCAGACTCGTGCAGTGTTACCTTCATTAGTGGCTTCCACATGGCCCCAAATCGTAAATGTCCACTCCCACACCCCTTTTATACCAAGGTGCTTTATATGATAATTCGGCTTTTTTCGCATCCAACATACCTTTAGTAAGTGTAACCAAAGAGCTTCATTTTTAGCAGTCCTTGATTGCTTTTAAGTAGTTATATAGATTGTATTTTGCCTTTTTTTGAGACTTTTTGTGTTGAGGTTGCAGGAAAGATTTCCTGTAAATTTTTCCCAGTAGATGTTTAGGCAAATTGGTGCAATGGTGTACCACCACCCCTGTGTCCCTTCCCACAGCTCCTTTGCTGTTAGTACGGGTTTTGCTTTGCCTTTCTATCTACCTACAGTTTCTATGTCTTCTATATGTCTTGACCTCTACAGTTCCCTTTGACCTGCTCTTTCAAGGCAATTTCAAATGGTGGAAATATCGAGCTGGAAGCCCTTTGCTCTCCCTTGCTCTGTGTGGCATTGTTTAGCTTCATTTTTTAAATCCTCAGCCAGTTGCTTTGAAGAGCCCATGGTTGTTAAACACTAAACAACCAAGGTGTTGTAGCCTAGCAGGTAAAACACTTTCCTGTGAACCCTTAGTTACTCCAGGGGTCTGTCCCTGGGTGCTGCCAGGTGTCAGCCAGATGCTGCCTTTACCATGGTTATGTTTATCCAGTCCTAATGGCACAGTTATGGCCCAATGTGAAGGGTGCCCAAACTTTTTAACAACTTGCCACAATTGTTCAGAATTTTTATGTTAATAAAATAAAAGTAAATCCAGTAGCTTTGCATTAACATCAACAAATGTTTTTTTCCCCAGTAGTTTGATGCAGGGATTTGATATTTTTTCACTTTAAATATACACAAAATAAATACATTTGACCAGAAGTTCCCAAAGTTTGCATGTTGCATATGTGGGAGAAGTGTGTTTTGTGTTGGGGAGTTATATTTTTAGCTGGCATAGCCTGTAGCTCAGCTGTGGAGGCGCCTAAGGTGAGAATGGGTCGCCCCGGAGACCACAGCTCCTGAGGGGATTACCCTGCTCCACCACACACACACACACACACACACACACACACACGCGCACACACGCACACACACACACACGCACACAGACACACACTTCTCCTGGGATCACCATTATTCTTTAACAAAACTGAAGATATTTAGAGGCCAAGACCATGAACCCATGCTCTACTTAATCAATCATATCACTTCTGTGGTGTTGTTTTCACATTGAAAAGAGGCAGAAAGGACAAAATAAGTAACATTGGGACAGAAGCAGACATAAAGCGGGAAACGCTACAGTACTGTGAGAGGAGTGTTAAAGAACATGTCTTGCCACTGCTGAGGAGGTGATCTTTCACTACAAGAGTGTTGTGTGCTGAATATGTGCTTGCTGAGATTGTGTGTTGTGCCAGCTGTGCGATTAAATCAGCGATGGTGTGAGGTAGCAGATGCAGCAGCTTTTATTCCACTCCAACACACTGTCACAAAAGAGAAACACAGACCCAGGTGCTTTTACCCAGCACCGCCAGAGGAGGCCCCACGCACACACACACACAGACACACACACACAAACACACACAGACACACAGTTTTGTATTTATAAAATGTCAGGTTTATATATACCACCATGTCTGTGGTCATATATTTTTTTTATTTCCAGAGTATATATATTTTTACATATGTATATATACTCTGGAAATAAATAAATACAAGGCCACTGCAAAAATGAAAACTGTTTCTTAGGTTTCACCTTTGGTGATAGTATTGATCTGAAAACTTTGCCTTAGGTTTAAACATTGCTGAATTTTTTTCTCCTAATTTCCAAATAAAAATCTTGATGAAAAGCATGATTTTAAAGGAAATTACAATACATCAAAATAAGAGGAATGATGTCCTGGTTACAGAACATATAATGTATAATATTTAATATTATAATAATTAAAAGAAAACAAATCTCTTGTTTGCTCAAACAAAATAGCAATAATTACTTTTCATGTACTTCTTGTAGTATTTTGCCGTCCAATGGTCACATTGCAAGAGTGTTGATTCCAGCAGTGTTTTTAAATACTTTTCCTCATTAGATAAGATTAGATTCAGGTGATCACTAATCAGTACCTCATAAAGCAGAATGACCTGCTTGTGTGGAAATTTAACAGACACAGGTATGGAAAGGTTGTCATACTCACAGAGCTGCTGATTTAAAAATTAATAGCAGTGGTCCCTTATTTTTTCTGGAGCTGTATGTATACATATATAAATAATGGGAAACGTAATGTATTTTGTCATAAAGGAGATATAAAATAATATAGATTTGATATCTTTATGTGTCTTACTCACTATAGCATATGTCATGAAAAAGAAAATACTACAAATTGTTTGATAATATGTTTTGTAAAACCTTAATGTAGAACTACCTCATTGTAATAAGCAATTTGTCATTCATATTTGGTAAAATGAAATAGTTTTGTTTTGTGACATTTAACATTTTCAGCACCTGAAAATTCACAAAATACACACGTGCACACACACACACACACACACACACACACACACACACACACACACACACATTCACACTCACAATGTGCAAGGTTACAAAAGAGATTATTCTGCAGACACGAGCATTAACAAGTGAAGTGTAAGTACTGGTACAGCTGCAGGTGTAATTATTTTGAATGTTTTGAAGGACAAATGGTTTACCCATTGTTCATCATTTGTAAAATCTACCAGGCAGGCAAATGCACAGAAATATTTGTGCTGTTTGGTTTGCTGTGGGACATGGATGTCTCCTGTAAGGTCAGCATTGACAAACAGATTCACACTAGAGAACAAAGTCAGGACATGTGTATGATATATAAATATCTGTGCCTGTGTGTGTTGGGATATGGTTAGGGATTTGAGATGACATGTAGTGGTATTATGCAGAGGTCTCCAAGTCAAGCCTAAAATTCAGTGCTGTGACGCTACTGTTGTTGTCCAGACTGTTGAAGTAATCTGACTGCACTATCCATCATGGGCTATTACAGCTGTCCCTGAAGTATGCTTTTACACATAGTTCCTACAGAGAGTATTTGGCCTCTAATAACAGTGCTTTCTATATGTCCAGATTTGATATGTTCTGATTATTGTTAGATAATGGTGTCCTGTTTTTGTGGTATGGGGGGTGGGTGGGGGGGTGATTCAGTCCCTCGGCCCCATTCTTCCAGCATGCTGTCATCTGTTTTCATTACCGCCAGTGGAGACAACAGTCTGGTCAGGCAGGACAGGCTGCAAGGCTAGAATAATAGACCCACTCCATCTGCCGCGAACATGGAGAGCCTGAGGACTCCATGTGGGAGGGTGGGGGGATCGATCAACAGTGGGTCAGTTTGTTGATAGTCACAGTGGGCATTGCAGTATTGGGGTCACATGACAGAAAAAAACCTTTATTGTTAATGAGGTGGCGCAGTGGGAGAGGTCCTGTTACTATCCCATACCAGGCTGTGCTGCTCACACCACTGGCTGATTAATAGGGTGAGGAGAGACTCTGGACTGTGCTCACATTAGCAGAACCTCAGCCACTTTAGGGGTCTGGATCCTGACCTGAGCCATGTATGCAAGCCGACAGAGCTGCCTGAGTTTATTACATGCAGATACCATTAGACACAGAACTGCTGACACAGCTTAGAACTCAAAAAGTGAACAAAGGTGGTTGTATGGCTTATAAACTGATAGACAGTCCTTGCAATTCATCTTTCCATTTTCCCCTCACAAATATGTCTTAGCAACCATAGCTTTATGGAACATCCCATTCAGTCAACTCAAATTGTTGTGTAGTGTATTACGCTGGGTTGCCAACTTTTCCAAAAACCTTCATGTGAGATTTTGGGGTGTGTGGCCGAGTGGTGCACGAGTGGAAATTGGATGGCGTGAGGGCACGTGAAGACAGTCAGATGCATTTGTCTCTCGCTAAATGCATGAGTTAGCAGACCAGACTATGTATTGTACTTTATTGTGTTTAGAGTGGCTACAAATAAGGTTCTTGTTTAAAATGTACTCTGCTGAGGTGGACAATGCTGTTGGATTAGGAATGTAACTAAATGAAACTAGGCTGATTAAACAGTTAATAGAAAAATATTTATCTAAAGTATGCAAAACAAATATATTTTTTATTAATTTCCAAAAATAAGTGCAACAAAAAAGTGCAAAACAATGCAATTTCTTATTATGTAGAATCAATTTGATCAATGTTCCAAACCCATTTGTGGATGAAGCATGAACAGGTTAGTTGCATTTTACTATGAGGAAAATACTGACTCTGATATTTGACTGATTGGAAATGTGTGGCACTGTTAAATACCACATTCTTCTTTTGCATCAGCTGACAGCTGATTTTATATTCCTCTCACTTTCCTTATGTTCTCTGGTCCATCTCTGTTCTTGGTAGGCCTTGGTAAGGCACAGATTGGTGATGCTAATGTGTAACGTATTCAGAAAGATCAAAGGCAGTGTAATGCTGGCTTCTCTTTTTTTTCAAATTGGTGTTTCTGCTGTTTAGATAGGGTCGTAATCCACAATGGAACAGTGTGGCAGGGAATATAGTGGAAAGGGGCTCCATTGCAACCACCTGCTTTCAGCAAACTGAGGACAGAATCCATATATCCAAAATCCCTGACTCTTCTCTTCGTGGTATATATTTCCAATCAGATCATTCATCTATTCCTCCAGGTTATCTCAGTGCATGGGCAGAGGTCTAGGCTAATGGAGTCATTCCTTGCAGAGCAGAGCCAATGAGCATGTGTGAGTGTGTGTATGTGTGGAGGGGGGTTAGAATGGGGGAAAGTGAACAGCATGCCGTTTGCCCCCCGGCGTGAACAATCCATCTCAAATTGATCTCACAACTGGCTGCAGCGGGGCACTCCGAATCAATCTCAAATTGATCTCAGTGCCAGAGGTGGAGAAAACTAGCAGCGAACCTTATCAAAAATATTGTGGTGTTGGGCAAATCTGACAGGCAAACTTATCACAGAGGAGCAAAGGAAATGGGCTCAGAGACCCTCAGGCACAGAGACAGGACAGCCCCCTTCTGCTCTAAACCACACACACACAGAAAATGCATCCTGGGTTCATGCCTGCCAGCTGAGACGTATAAAACTCACATACTTGCTTAGAAATTCCCAAACCACACATACAATGCATTACGGCTCACAGCTGCCATCTGAGACATATAAAACACACACAATTGCTTGGACATTCCTGAACTGAACCATGCACATGCACACAAACACACACACTCACACACATACACTTACACCTGTTTATAAATTCACAAACTACAAACCCAAAAACACACACAGAAAACCATTTACTAACACTACAAATACGCAGACACACAGATACACATTCAGCTTTTTACACTTAACACACGCATACCTGCTTATACACAGCCCAACATACGCAAACACACAAAGCAAACAAAAACACATTTGTTTAGACATTCTTCACCCACATGCAGATATACACTAACACATACATCCTATATACACTACATCCTACACTGCCTTTTCTGTGTTTTTTTCCAGTCACAAACACACACAAGGCAGTTCCAGACAGGCTGTTGACAGGGAGATAATAAGTCATTTAATCTGTTTAAAGCATCAGTGTGTGTGTGAGCCCTGGAGAGGCTCTGATTGATGCAGCCATACATTAAGAGCTTTTCTACTGGATTTCTCCCAGGGGGAAACAAACCCATGCACAAATAAACAAATAAAAGCGTTTCACCTCTGCTCGGAATACCAAGTGCCGGGGGAATGGATCGTTAATGCAGCCAATGTAGAGGAATGGTTGATCAAAAATGCAGTGGTGTTCTTTTGAGTCACTCAAAAATAAATTTCCTTTCTGTAAAAATTTCACAGGTTTATTACTTGTACCTAAAAAAGGACTATGCTTCTCTAGAGATAAATATGCTGCTAATATATTATGTGCTGTCGGAACAACACAATGTATGGCCATTTTAGTTCCTTGTTCTTGCTTCTTTTTTTTTTTACATAATTAAAAAAACAGCTGCAGTTGATTGTGTCTGCATGAGTTTTATAACAGCAAGTTACTTTTTGAAGATTTTTTGCCACTTAATTTTAAATAAGTTGTACAAGTTGACTTAACTGAACACAACAAAACATTTATATCCTTTAAAAAAATGCCAAAATATTTATAAGTGAAACAAAATCTAGGATGCCTGCAAAACTTCATTCCCATCAGTCTGTTTAGCTTACTGTAAGCAGTAGAAGAATTTAAAATGCAATTTATCATGTACTCTTCTCAAATTATTTTGACAGTCCTAATAGACAAGAGGCTTATGGAGGCTTAATGATATTTTTTAATATTATACACTTATATATTGTTACATTTGAGGCTGTGGAAAGAACAACATAGAGTGTGAAGTGTTGAGAGAGTTCATATCTCCCCTTAGGTGCCTCTGTATGGTAACTGACCCTCACCTTTTAATAGAATAGAGCAGAAGATTGTTGAGTTTGCCTCTGTGTTTTACTGGTATCTGATCTGTGGTGTGTGCTTGTGACTGTGCACTGGCTCGGCTTGTGAAATCTCCCAGTCAGCATGGTGGCTGTAATAGAGGTTAGCGTGGGTTTAAAGACTTTGTTATTGGACAGTGACACTGCTGCCACGGGCCACGGAGTCAGGCACTGTGCCGCAGCCCTCAGGCTGCCACTATCGGCTGCCCTTATCAGCTCTCTGGGCACAGGACTACAGTACAGAGCTACAGGGATAAATCTTTCCCCAAGCTGTGGGGGGTGTATGGACATGGGTGTGTGTTTGTGTGTGTTTTAAATGCAGTGACAGCATAAATGTATAAACCAGCCCTTTAGAGTGGACTGTCAGAACCACTAATTGTGACCATAGCAGCTGTGTAACTCATTAAAAATGCAACTATTAACTCTAGGACCGCTGTAATTGCATTCCGCTTATTTGTACTCTGGCTGCTGGAAAGTACACAATTTCTACCTTGGATTACTCATTACTTCCACCGAGTGAGCCGACAGCATATGGACCAATCTCAAAAGAATCTGCTTCACCCATAATCTTCTACAAGCATTCTGTTGAATCAAGCAGTATGATAAATGACTGGGTCTTTTCTCTTCTTCTTTTACATACCATCCAATTCTGACCATGCCTGACTATTTAGGTTTTTATTTATTCATTCTGTCATATCACACTCTTAATATGTTCTGACACTGTGCAATTGTAACTCGGGCTGTAACCACTTACAAATGGTTTTGATGATGAATTGACATAATTACACAATATGAATAACACAAACTAGTTTTTGAAGAGATAAAAAAAATCAAGTATATATTTGTGCCCATGCATGAACAAATGAATGTGCCTATTTGGTTGTTTATTATTGTTACCAGGATGGAACAGAAGGATTTAAAATATGCATCATTATCTTGCAAACGTCCAACTAATTATTACTGATTCACTGAGAATTTATTTAAGTAACTGAGTAATTATGATAGCCATGACATGTTCATATCAATCAGACCATTTATACAAATGTTCACAATCTATTCAGTTTGTATTCTTCACACAAGTGCCTGATGGATTGAATGAATGATGATCCCATTTAATCAAGAGTATGGCAGGGATTTGCAAGCTGGGTGAGGAAGTGGAGTAAACTTTATAATGATTCAATCATGAAAACATATCCAGCTGTATGTACTCCATGTTCAACATATTATTGCCCAAAGAGCTGAAGCTGCTGCACATGCCACATTCCTCAGTCCATGAGGCTGAGCATGACTCAGAGTTCATGGCCTGTGCTAATGGAGGCTTGAATGCAGAAGGCATTCTTTGCTAGGCTGCTAGGGGATAGGGTGGTTAGTAGAGATGGCAGTAAAACAAGAAGAGGAGGATGGAAACATGAGTCATGGTTAAAATTAAATTGCATAGGTGAGTTAGAGAGTCATACACCAAAAAAGAAACAAAACAAAGGAAGAGGCTTTGAATATGGCACAAAAGCACTTATAATGATGTATTGGATTACTTCTCATTGGCCTATGTGTGAAAATGTATAGGTATGCGTGTGTGTACATGTTTTAATATGCAATGATTAAGTAAAGTGCATATTAATAGTTGACTGACCTTGTCCTCTCATTTGACTGCATTTCTTTCTTGACAATAATGTTATGGTAATTAATGCAAAATGTGGGCCAATCAAGCATGACTCTATTTGACCCTTAAACTGTGCCCCACCCCAACCCCCACACCACACACACACACACACACACACACACACACACACACACACACACACACACACACACACACACACACACAAACA
>JBBMFX010000017.1:6312183-6329554 GCA_037832545.1 Rhabdalestes septentrionalis
TCGCGCTGGCCCCTCCCCCAAAGACGACTGCGCTTCTGACTTCAGACAATGCGTGACTGACCGTGAAAATCAGGCCCTTAGTCTTTACTCATCCTTTATTTTATTATTTTTATTATTTTTCTTAAAGTCTTTCTTTTTAATATTTATATATTTTTAATGTTAGTCTTTAATCTTTAATTTTTATCTTATTTTAACTCGGCATTTGTTTGTGGACAGCAAAAAAAGAATTTAATTGCACAAAGAAATGTAATTTCTTTTGTACAAATGACAATAAACACTTTGAATCTTGAATCTTGAACTTGTACTAAAAGATGAGGTATATACAGTGGTTCCTTGACTTATGAGTTGAATTTGTTCCATGACGGAGCTCGTAACTCAAACACAATACAATAAACTACTGCAATAAACTGGTTTTATACATATAATGTACAGCATTTCCCTTTTAGATCAGATGACTAAAAGACGCTTCGTCTGCTATAATTCTGGCAAAAGTTTTGAGGTTATCTTCAGCTGCCTGCAAATCCGCACTCGCCGCCTCACCACGCCTGACAACCAAATGAATGTCGGACCTTTTTTTTAAATCCTCGAACCAGCCCCAACTGGCTTTAAGCGACTCGCCCAGTGCCTCGATCCCCTAAGTGCCTTGGTGTGCTGCAGCAAATCGGCGTAAACAGCCTGAGTCTTCTTGCAGATTGTCTCCTTAATTATGGGATCTCCTGCGAGCTGCTTCTCCGTCAACCACACCATCAGCAGCTTCTCCATATTTTCATAGATAGTTGTGCGTTATTTACAAAATATTTTAAAGTCTTTGGCCGGCATTATAGCCTTTATCGAATCCTTCTGTTTCAGTAAGGTGTAGATTGTGCTACGCTCGTACTGTTTGCCAAATAGACTACACGCAAACCTAGTTCATGTTTTTCGATAATTTCTTTCTTCAACACCATCTTCTCAGCACTGTCCTTTGCACTCACATTCTTTGGACACATGGATGGATAAACAAACTTTTGCAGAATAACTGCAGATACAAATGCTCATAACCCAAATTTCAGCTCTATCCCCATACCAAATAATAGTCCAATTTCTTGAAAATAGACAATATCTTGAAAAACTATATATTCAAATAAATGAGTGTCCATTAAATTTATGTTTTTTTGTCAAAAAATATTCAAGTCTAAATCCTAAAATTATTCTTCACAAGAACCTTAGTAAAGGCATTCAAGGAATCACTATTTTGCATAAATGGTTTTCTGTCTTGTTTAATGATTCATCTCTCTGATGGAAAGCCTGAAGAAAAAAAAACTTACTTCGATAGCCCCAAACATCAAAGTCAGAGAATGCTTTTTGGAGCTCTATATAATTGCTTCCCTAAACACAAAAGCCTTTCAAAAGACAGTATAAGGAACAGAACAAAAGTGTTCAGAGCAAAAAATATACTAATTTCAAAGTTCTAAAATCTAAAAAACTGCAGTATCTTAGTATCTTAGTCCCTTCAGCATCATATAGTTTTATGCATGTTCCATTTTGGGTTTTTTTTTTTTTGTGAATAATTTGCTTTAAAATTAAACTTGGAAATGAGAGATGTGCCCAGCAAGACAAAAAGTAATTCATAATGTTAATGAATAATACAAACTGAACAAATATTCTTCAGTAGAAGTAAAGTCATTACCATTTAAAAATACAGAGAAGTACAGATATAGCAGCTGCAGATCCAGACTAGATGTAATTAGTTACCGCCCACCTCCATGTGTACTTCTATGAGGGGCTGATTTCCAACTGGTTCTGTTTGTGCATATAGTATATATCTCAAAGATGCAGCAGTGGCAGGTGTTTATTTTCTCATTTATTTTCATTAGCATTGCTAAACTCACCCACCATGTAAATCAGAACATTCAGGTCCTACACTTACTAGTGCAGAGTGGCACAATTATTGAGGATTTTCCACTACCAGAGCAGCGACAAAAATCTGATGTCTTTTTCCAGCTGGCATGAGCCTATGAATAGCAAATTCCCTCTTGAACTGGAAACACACACACACACACACACACATGCAAGCATGCAGATTTCCTTTAGCACTGCTCATATGTAATGTTGAATGATGATGAACTCAGATGAATTCTGATGAAGTGAAAATGTTCATCAGCACACTAATTAAAGCTTTCATGTCTGAATCATTTCTTTGCATGTGATCGTGTGCAGCCCTGGCAAAAGCCTTAAAGAATGAACATTTGCTTTGACTGTATAACAATTCTCTATGCTGAAATCTTTGCCTCTTTCCCAAAAACTGAAGGCCTAACTATTGAAGGCCAGCTAAAAATTGCAGTTTTTATTCAGCTTCTATTTTCTGTGAATGATGGTCAAGATGTGTAAGACAGCCAGCAACATGAGCATGATTTGTTTAGTGGAACTCTTTTTGTTTTAATTAGTTTTGAGATTTCCATTGAAATAGATTTTTGCATCGACCTCATTTGAAGTAGATAAAATGCCAGCGTGCACAAAACACAACACTAACTTTACCCTTTGGTTAATTAACTGGTGGTTCACATATTAATCAAAGATATATAAAGTAAGACATGCTTGTCGCAGGCCTGTCAAAGTGCTGTTAGTAATAAATATAAAATGTGAACTTCTTTTGTTTGATAGCGAGTACCCATGCTGCTATAATGATCGTGCTGTCACAGTATGAAGTCTGAAGGTTGGCTCATTTGTACTCATTATATGATTAAGCTCAGTCATTTGCCAGATTGAGAAGCTCAGTCCTGATTTTAGGCTCTTCACTCTGCCACATGACCACACAGAAGCCTGGCGGGCTGCTTGTTTGCATAGCAATGATGGACAGAGCGGCTCTGCCATACATGCCCATTTTCATTTACTAGAAGCCAGACCTGAATTACAGTGGTACATTATAATAAACTGTATGATAAAGCATGGTAAAAAATACAAAAATTATCTTGAGTTTTACTCATTTAACTACATACATTACACAAGTGATCAAAAGTCTGGAATCAGATTTAAACAGTCTACACAGTCAATAACACATTAACTGGTTTGTACTTTGCTGGGAGGCTATACCAAGCTATTTACTGCAATCCTGAATTGTTAGAAAGATGATAATTGTAGGGACTTTCAGAATTATTCAAGCTTTAAACACTGTAATTATCATTAGAACGGATAACTGTTCCATCCCTACAAGTGACTTTAATAATTGTGCTCTCAGCAGTAAAATAGCAAGTTGGACAGAATTGTATCCTTAAAGAAAATCCAATTTATGTGAATTTCTTAACTCTGCAAACCTTTGTGTACCAGCATCACTAATGAGATTTTTAATGCATTGTTTCCAGTGCTTACAGAAATGCTCCCAAATATGCACATTTTATAAATGCATATGTCAAGGCTTATTACCTCCATGGGGTGTGTGTGTGTCTGTGTGTGTGTATGTGTGTGTAAGAGAGAGCAAGAGAAAGACAGAGAGACAGAGAGAGAGAGTCTGAAACAGCGAAAGAGTCTTTGGTCTGAGATGTCTGTCAGGTGTGAAGATGGACGGCGTAGATGGACAGTGCTGTGAGCTTATGTGTCTGTCAGCTAAGATGACGTTTGCTTTGTCCTTTTCACTCATTCTCTTTTTCTCCCCCTCTGCCCCTCTTTTTGCAGATCGGAGCATGAGCTGGACTACGATTGCTATCAGGAGGATCTGTATGACAGGTACTGTCAGTGCTGTCCTCTGCTCATGACCGGCCTTTCACTCCAAGTCGTGTCTATCAGGCCTGACAAGAAACTCAAAGCCACCCAGTCGCTCTGTCCCTGGTTCTGCTCATCTGTCACAGCACTCACACACAGGCCCCTGTTGGGCCCCTAAGAGCCTGCCTGTTTGTGCGTACTAACAAATACATGGGTGTTCAAAGTGATAGAGTAGTGTTTTCTTTCACAGGAATCTTTTCATCTTACTTTGAAGGAGCTGCATGTAAGAAGTTTGTGTTAAAATTTCATGTAATGATGAAATGAACTGAATGATGAAATAAAACGGGGCAGAAGGTAAGAGTTCCACATAAGAAATCAGGGCTGCAAGGTGTGATATTTACACCCTTCTCTTTATCACTGGCGACATAGACTTCAGCGGGGCCTGAAAATGAATAGTTATATTGGCAAAAATATATAAACAATTACTGTAGCCTCTATACCACAAGTTATTAAAACTTATGCTTATAAAGATAAAATGACAGACACATTTGTCCATTTTTATTGTGAACTATATATGTCACAAACCATATAAGCAAGCTAATTTTCATTTACTTAACAAACCAACATGGTTCAGTGCTAGAGTGTGGTGATTTAGGTATCACACTCCATGTTCATTGGTGGAATATAAACTTCCATTACTTGTTAGCCTTGTAGCCCCAGTGCAAATACAACACGAAGCATGTTTTTCATAATTGACAATTTCAGCTGACCGGGAATTGTTCCATTTTTTTTCCCAGCAAATGCACATACCTGTTTTTTTAAGTCTACTGTGAATACTATACATTATTATTATTATTATTTGCATAATGTCATCCAACAACCCAACATCCCAATATAAACAAGACAGGTTTAATATGAATTCACAAATGAATAAGTTGTTAAATGTTAATTGCATACTTGAGATGTAATCAGAAAATCAGATGATCTGAGTATATCAAATGGAAATGAATGTTACTAAATATTAATGATAGTAAATGGTGATAATTCAGTTGTGTCTGTTTACATATGTTAATGTACTTCTGGTAACAAATGTCAATTCAAAACATTTAACTGTTTAATTTATAATAAGGTCCTATAAACCATGCCAGAATTTCCTAAAATCTGAGAAAAATATAAAACTGGGAAAACTAAGGATGTCATATCAAATTCTACATCATTTAATTAGTTGAAATGAAACAGTCAGTGACTGCCACGCTTGTTCGCTGTGAATTCTCCTACCTGTTCACCAGTTTATATGTCACATAAAGACATAAATATACATGTAGCAGAAAGACATGCAATTAACCTTTAACTCAGTAATCAACAAACAATTAATAACTAATTTGCAGAAGACATTACAAACACATTTGATAAACATTAAAAATACATTCCTTAACTTGTCTCTATTCATTATTACATTATTGGATATTTTTACATCATTAATTGTTAGGATGTCAACCTAAAAATAAAATGTTATCATCATGACATAGTACTGTTTGCAGAGAAATAGCCCCATATCATGATGCACCCTCCTCAGTACTGTCTCCTGAGTACAGTGTCTACATTATGCTTGTTGTGCTCATATGCACAACCCTACTCTCTCCAAACATAATGAGCTGAACTGTTGCCAAATCAGTTGGCAATAACAGTTCTAATTTGTCTAAATGCTTCTGTGCAAATGTAGTCACATATCTTTGGGCTTCTATTTTATTTTTCCATGGGGTGTGGGAATGGAGGTTATTGCAGCATGGTTCACTGTGAATTGTTCTATGAGCAACTGTTTTTCCTATTGTTTCAAGGCATCCTGCAGCCCTTATGAGGGACTGCTGGCTTCTGTCTTACCTTCCAAATCTGTCTTACATTAGTCTGAGAGAAATTCTGCTACATTTCTGATATAACTTTCTAAGAGCAGTTATTTATTGTTCCATGAACTTACCACTTGCCTCTTACCAAACACATTGTTCTTTTTGAGTTTTGTTCAGTAATTTTAAAAAGACACTAGGTTATTTTGAAGTGCATGCAATGGACATGTACAACATAACAATGCACTAAACAGATTGTTTTTCCTTTATAATTTCTATTTACTTGCAAATTTAGCCCACCCACTCCTCATTATATGGCCACTTTAGAAGGCTTTTTCAGAGGCTGAATTCTGAGTTTTATCAAGTTCTGCTCTACACTCATACAAAGATAGGCAGCAGGGTAAGAGCTGCTGACAAAGCATGCTCTGAATAAGGAAGAGGAGAGCGACCTGAACTGTGTGTACGGCAGACCTTATTTAGAGTGTGATGAATGACTATGGTTTGCACTGTTTTTTAGGTCTGTACGAATGTCAAATTATGCAAATATGCAAGGAAAAAGTGCAATCGAAGTGCATATTTGCTTTTGCTCTGTATTTGTGTTTGTGTGTGTGGGTGTGTGTGTGTGTATGTGTGTGTGTGTGCGTGCGTGTGTGTGTGTGTGTGCGCACGTGTGTGTGTTGTTCATTCGTACTCATAATTGCTCTGGGAGCTAACTGCCTCCCTCATGCAGCGTGAAGGGGACACAGGTCATTCATAAACCGGAAAGTCAGCACATTTAATTTGACTTGCAGGAAAATGCAGCCCCCCTACACACAAACAACTAAACAAACAAAACCAACTAACATGATTACCTGGAGAATAACCTCCTTCCCAATGCCTACAAAATCATAAAAACACAAAACAGCCATCACTCACTGTATTTAAAATTAATAGGATCAAGTTTATCAGGCCATTAATCAAAACAGCACATTGGTACACAAAACACAGTATTTATTTCTTTAAGGCCAACCTGAAATGTGACCTATCTACCCTGTTAGGGTATCTCTCCAGTCTTATTAAGCATATTTATGATATCATTTAAAAGAAAAAAACATTGTTTCATACAATCATCCATCAAAGTACAGTAATAATGACTATTTAGATTTTTGTATTTGTATTTGATCACCATGTACCAAAAGCCAGGGGTTGTTATTAATATCATTATACTTCACCCACCCACTACCCACCACCACCACTTACAGGTGGTTGTTTAGAAATCCTAACTAATACACATTTGGTTTCTCTCTAAAGGCCTAGGATCCTAATAGAAAGTGGAAATGTCTAATGTGACATATTGGTAATATAACATTGATCTAGATTTAAATGTCATCATTAAAATGTGAATCATGTTTTCCATTTTGAACGATTTAAAAATGTCAGCTGAACAAATAAATTGATCCAAAATAACTTTAACTTACATATTTAAAAAAAAATTCTCCTGTAAATTCATAATTTTGGAAATATGAGGTCATATATAACAATATATTTCATCCTCAACAATACTGTAAATATTTGCAGGACCAAAATGTGAAGATAAACATATATTATTCATGTGGAAATTATCCACATACTTGAAATAAAGTAAATGAAACATGTTGGGCTTCTCAGAACAGGTCAGGTCAGAGCTTACACTCTCTCCAGCCTTTGAGAAGAAGTTTGAGACTGTCTTTTGGCAGCTGAGTATAAACAGCAGTAAGAGCCTGTCTGAGGCATCTCCTGTCAGAGCCATCAGCAGGACTGTCCTGTGCCCAGAATGACTGTGTCCTTTTCTGCCCACTCACTGAGGAGCACACTGAAGAAGTGTGTGTCTGAAGGCTTTAAAAGTTTACATAGTAATAGACCTATACTCACCTTCCTGGAAACCTTAAAAACACAAGGTTAGTTGAGCGATTGAATGCGGAGACACCAAAAGTCTGCTTTCTTTGAGCCAGAGTGGGGGAGAGATTGGAAAGGAATAGCAGATTCGGACACAAACACACATACAAACACACACACATAAAAATACACACACACAAGAAAATGAGAGAGAAAAAGAGAACGAGAATCTGTAGTCAATAGACTTTTTTCCTCACAATGGTAATGAGGCATGGTAAGTAATATCTTCTATTATGGAATAGAGGACAATGCAAAGTGTGTGTGTGTCTGTGTGTGTGTGCTTAGAGTGTAAATAATGATTCTGTATTTGTTTTCTTTGGCTGTTAATGCATTAAATTACTTAATTTGCTTGCCACTACACACACATAGTATCTCTGAGAAAACGACTATTTCAAGACACCCTGCTACTACACACTGTTAATGTTCTGATACTTTTACTGCTTTCTCAATGAAGCTCCCAAGACCAGATATAGCAGGAGAGCCAGGAATTAATGCAGAGATGGAAGGAAGCAAGGGAGAATGGAAGGAAGGATGGAAGGAAGGGAGGGTTTGATGGAAGGAAGGAATGAAAGAAATGAAGGAATGGAGAGATGAAGGGAGGGATGGAAAGTAGGGACAGATGAGGGAAAGGAAAGATGGTAGAAAGGAAGAAGATAAAAAGTAGCAGAATTAAATGTGTGAAAAGAGAGAGAGAGAGAGAGTTGGAGAGGGTGACAGTATGAAAAACGAGTCCGTCACTCTGGAGGCCTGCGCCGCATGAGAAGCTAATTCAGCTGCTCCACACTGATGGGCGATAAGCGCCTGACTGCTCTCCCCCCCGCCCTCTCTCACTCACTTTCTCTTCATCACTCTGTTCTTCCCTTACCACTCTCTCATCTCTTTTTCTCTCCCCCTCAGTCTTTCTCTCTTGTGCACACAAACACAAAGCACCACTCTGCTGCCACCAGTCTCCACCTACGTCATCTTGAGAGAGGCAGAGACAGAGTCAGAGAGAGAGAGAGGGGGAAGAGAGAAAGAACACTCTCATTGTCTCAGTCAGGGATTGCTTTCTTTCCAGCTGCACATCAAAGCGCTTGTGCCTGCCGTTCTTTACATAATACAACAGTTAAAGGACTTTACCACCTAAAGAGAGTGTAAGAATCTAAAGCCTCTCTCTATACAGAGCGCAGTGAGAGAGGTATTACCACTTGGCTGTGGTGGTGGCCTGAAGATATCTTTCACAGTGTATTCATGCCCCTGTGCATCACTCGTCCTCTCTCCCTCTCAGTCATAAGCTGCTCATTTAGGGAGCCTTCTGCGAGAATGAGAACAGGGCTGGAGATTTAGACTTTATTTAAGAGATGAGGCTATTTCTCAGCTTTATCCAAGGTTTGACTGGCACCCACTGCAATTACTGCACCTACGCTGAAATCACAAAACAGCATGGCTGCCATCTCTCCACACCAATTAACTGCAGTCACTTCAAAGCTTGTTTAATAAAAAGCCAAATCCTCCAGCAATCTGCTCACACCAAGCACAAGGGCTATTTATTTATTTAGCAGGAATAGTGTAAAGGCTTCAGAGGTTGACACTGGACAACTAAATAAACACCATCCAATTTGCAAATGAACTCTCAAAGCTCTGAACAGCAGCTGCCAAAGGAGTATCTGTGTAATTGTTTACTCTGTCTTATCTGCTCAGTTGTGGCTTAGGAGCTTAAAGGCTTTCTCTCGTTTTAATCCTGTCTTCTTGATACACTCGTAATCAGCACACTATTTCAGCTGTCACTCAAAAATTACTGGGTGACCTGACCTGGTCATCAAGGCTTTACTGCACATTCCTGACAAATGCACAGTTTCCCACTTACTACAAACATAAATGGTCATTTAAGGCATGTTCCGTGTCTGAAGTTTGCTTCTTTAAATTAGCACTGGAGCTAGAAGGCTAATGTAGCTAATATGTAATAGAGATTAATTTTCCACCAATCACCACTCTATAAACTAAATCATCACATACTGTTTGAGCTGTAAATGGGTATTGCAGCTTAAAATGTTGTTATGTAGCAGTCTGTGGTGTTATTTTACAGAATTCACAATTTGCATGCTTTTTGTGTTTTGTATCTGCCAGTATTCTTTTACTAAACAATACAGTACTAATCCTGCAATATGCAGATACATATTAATTGATAGAGAAATGAATTGATGGATCATCATATGATCATGTGGAGGATACTAAATACAGGTTTAACATTAGCTACACAGGTGTAACATCTGGCATTCTGCCGCATTCACTGTTTTTTTTTAAAGATTCTGTCACTTTTAAGATATATTTAAGATATTTAAGATATATTATCTGAATAATTTTCTGAATTTTCTTAAAAAAGGATTTGGGCCAGAGTGGTCCTTTAGCTAAATCTTTAAATCTACATGATCAAAACGAGTTGGGATTTTTTGTGTGTGAAGGTACTATGGTATGGCATGTAGGGGTACAAATACAGAAAACGCGGTATTTTCCAGACATGTAATAATACCTACTGGCAATTTGATATTTGACTTCAAGTATTTTAGTTAATCTGCACAGGATTTTCTGATCAGATGGAAGTTGGAGCAAGCTATGTTTACTTGTCTCCACAGATATCCGTCTGCATTTCCTCTTCTTTTTTCCTCTCTCTCTTTTCTCCTCTGATTTATCATGGTTGGTATCTGTATCCTATATGACACATGCTCCTAAACTCTTCTGTCAGCTTCTGCAGTGCTTTGCCACAGAGCTTTCGATTGGTTCTGACAGTACCAATTTGATTTTTATGGAAGATAAGACAAGCGTACCACTGCTCATAAGGAAGAACGCATTTCCAAGAGGCGGGAGGAGATGAAAAAAATTCTAAGAGGGTGGTTGGTGGGGAAATGGAGAGTTTTAAGTCATTATGTTAAAAAGAGTGTAGTGTTGATAGTGTAGACGCATATCAATATTGATACCACAGTATTTATTCCATGGTATTTATAATCATATCACTTCTTTGGAATGGTCTGTTATAAACTTTGATCTATTGCTTATGTTGACATTTTGTAAATGGCAAGTTGTACATCTCAATATTTATTTATAATCAAAACAGTGGAAGTTAGATCGCAAAATGGACTGAACAGTGGCATCCCATTGAACTCCCCCCAGATTTAGTCCTGAGTAAACACTCTGAACTCTAAAAATAAAAATTTTGGCTTAGAGAATGGTTCTGTGAAAAGCCTTTAATTAGCACACATATTTTACATTATGGGCTCTCGAAAAATCTCTTTTCACAAAAAACACTGAAAATGTCTTTAGAGATTTAAAACACCTTTTGGATCACCTTTATCTTTTAAAAGTACACAGAGCATATTACTTATTGATGAATAACTGTAGACATAGTTGCAGTACAGAAATCAAATCACTGGATACTAATGTGAGTTATGGAGTATGGTGGTAAGCCTCTAAAAACCCCGCCTGTCACATGTTTTCACACCTGGCTCTCTCTGCTCCTCTTTGCTCAAGCACACGCCCTGCAATGCACTGACAGCATGCACGCGCAGTAAATTATGCAGAACTTTATGCAAACTGAATGCATTACTGAACTTCCTCACTGACGGTTACTTGCAATAAAAAATATTTTCATTGGCCATTGATTTCATAGACTCTAAAAACATTTTACAGTGACCTCCACAAATACTGGCACCCCTTGTAAAGATTAGAAAACAGGGTTAGAGTAAATGCACCTTTTGGTGAAGTAGCTTCATCTCCCACTGAAATATGAGAAAAATCCAACTTTCAATTGAAATAAATTTATTTAGAGAAAAACAAATCCCTCATCAATAAATAATGATTTTCAACAAAAAACACATGTGGTACAAATATTGGCACCCCTGAATTTAATACTTTAATATTTAATAGTGTACAACCTCCCTTTGCCAGTAAAAGAGCACTGAGTCTTCACCTGTAACACCTGTAACGAGTGATGCACAGGGGCATGAATACACTGTGAAAGATATCTTCAGGCCACCACCACAGCCAAGTGGTAATACCTCTCTCACTGCGCTCTGTATAGAGAGAGGCTTTAGATTCTTACACTCTCTTTAGGTGGTAAAGTCCTTTAACTGTTGTATTATGTAAAGAACGGCAGGCACAAGCGCTTTGATGTGCAGCTGGAAAGAAAGCAATCCCTGACTGAGACAATGAGAGTGTTCTTTCTCTCTTCCCCCTCTCTCTCTCTCTGACTATATTTATAAAGTTGGAGAATACATAGCAGGGCATCTAGTGTCCTAGGGCTTCTCTTTTGCACCCTGATCTTTAGCTCACTCCACAGGTTTTCAATGAGGCTCAGGTCAGAGGACTGAGATGGCCATGGCAGAAGATTGATTCTGTGGACATCTGTCCATTTTTTTTAGATTTGGAATGTGCTTTGGGTCATTGTCGTGCTCAAAAGTCTTTTTAGTTTCCTGACAGAGGTAGTCTGGTTTTTATTTAAAATGTCCTGGTGTTTCATGGAGTCCATGATACCCTGTACCCTAACAAGGTTTCCAGTGCCTTTGAAGAAAAAACAGCCCCACAACACAGAACCTCCACTATATTTTACAGCTGGGATGTGATTTTTTTCATTATAGCCTTTCTTTAATCATAGAACAGTCAGAGCTGTTTTTCTAACTGCAGGTGCTTATATTTGTGGTTAACTGACAGAAAAGCCTTCTTTTTCTGGCAAACCTTCCAATCTGCTGGCATGGAGGCGTTGGAGACTTGGCAACCCCAAGATGTTACTTTGTCCTGTAATTTACCAAAAGTGATCTTTGGGGAATTTTTTTGCCTCCATTACCATCTTCCTCACTGTATGGGTAATGGCAAAATATACCTTGGTCTGCTTCCAGGCAAGTTGGTACAGTTCCAGTTAATGTCCACATATTAACTATTGTTCTAACTGTAGAAATTGGCATTTTCATGCAATTAGATATTTTTATAACCATTACCACTCACATGAAGGTCAACAAACTACCCTCCAATATTTGGTTTGTGTGTTCTCAAGTCTTTCCCATGTTGATGGAAGACTGAGGAAATTTGGGCTCTGAGTTACCTCATATTTGTACGCCTGCTAATCAGGAAGTCATCGATTACAGCTGGAAAGTTCTTACACACTCCAATCAACTCAAAAACATACAATTTAATTGGGAAATGTGCTTCAGTTAAATTGTGTTCATTATCATTTCCAGGGGAGTCAATAATTGTTGAAAATAATTATTTCTTGATGAGGGATTTAATTTTCCTCTGAATAAATTTATTTCAGTTAAAGGTTTGATTTTTCTCATTTTTTTTGTGTGAGATAAAGCTACCTTTCCAAAAGGTGCATATTTTCTAACCATGTTTACTAATCTCATAATTGTGGAGGGAACTGTATATTATTACTGCATCAACACATATTTGAGACCAAAACAACATCAAATGTAGCACATTTTATAACACAATTTTTATGTTAGATTCTACACTGTTAAATGTACAAACCTGTAAACATTGTCTGTTTATGTCCCATTAAGTTTTTTTAAAACACAGGTAAATTAGAGGTAAAATGTATTATATTTAGAGTTGGGCAAAATACCAGATTATTGTTGTTATATGATAAATTATGTGATTAATTATGTCATGATACACATTTCATGTTATATCGTGGTATTGTCAATACTCCTAGTTTACTGAACAATGACATTTATCAGTTACAAAATACACTGTAGGGAACTTAGGAACGAGTATATTAGCTACATAATAACCAATACATGACTAAATGTCAACCTATCCAACTGTCAGAGTTTGTCCTTTTCCTTCATAAATAATTAATTTATGCAAAGGTTCAGCTAGTTTTCATTTGTCTGTATTTTGTTCATGCCTTTGCATTTGGTGGATTCTCTTATCCAGAGCAATTTGAATCATATTGCACATGTAGGCCAATGCAGCATTAGGAGTCTTTCCCAATGATTCATATTGATGTAGCATGATGAGCTTGTCCAGAAGAAGTACTGAAGCCTTCAGTGTTATGTTTATGTAATTGTGTTTGCAGATCATTTTGAAATGTGTGATAACAATAGTGTGTACTGTGCTCCTCAGGGTGTATGACTATCAACGTGTCCCATCAGTGGCACCTCCACTGGCCCACAGCTCCAGCCTGGCCAAGAGAGCCCGCTCATCCTCCTCCCGGCAGAGACGTAGCCGAGAGCACTCATCCTCCAAGAGCTCCAGACCCCACTCTTCCAGCAGAGCCAAGTGTATGAAGTCACTCTTTTGTCTACCACAATATACCTCCACATGTACCAGTTCACATACTGTGTGCTTACATTCACCTATCTACCCACACTCATGCACCCAGTCTACAAACATTGTTTCTGATCACATACTTTGTGTTTATCAAGTTAAATAGATCTCTTCTCTAGTTCTAGTCATATTTGCCATACATGGAGCATGGTGCAATGCACAGAGCTAAAACAACACAATACTACGTGAATGCAGGCAGGACAGAACTACACAGAGTGCAAACAGAGGAGAGTGCAACACAAAGGCAAACAATAAAATATTACAAGACAAAATTACAGTGCAGCCGACAGCAGCTGTACCAGTACTAGTTTGAATGAATACAGTATTATGACAGATACTGTATTCTAGCAAGCAACAGTCATGAAGTGTGCACAAATCTAAGGATTGAGGTCAAACTGCACAACTAAATTATCACTAAAGAGTAATGTAAAAACATTCCGAATCATTTCTTTTTGTGCACTCATCAAGAAAGTTTTACACACGGTAAAAGGTGTTTGGATAAACGCAGTAAAAAAAAGACTATAACTATGATATGCATATGCGGTTTCTATCACTGTGGAATAATCTGCAAAAACACATTGTTATATTCAGGAAATGTCCAGACATCCCTTCCAATTGCTCAGTTCAGCTACTTTAAAGGATTCATTGCCTCCACAGACATTCAGTTGCTTGCACACAGCTTTGGCAAAGTACAGAACTCCAGGGAAATGTAGCCAAATAACTCCATAGCAAAGTATAGCCAATAGATTATAATGCTCTGGAGCAGTCAAAAGTGCCTATAGCCTATAGTCACCATTCCCAATACCAGACACCAACTAGAGAAGTAGAAATAGAAGTACAAAGCCCCAATGACCTGTGAAGCAGTGGAACTATGTTCTCTGGAGTTATGGAGCTCCATCTAGTGCCTTTGCTGTTTGTAATCTTAATCACCCAGCAACAGTACCTGACTTCATTAATGCTCTTGTGGCAAAACACAATCAAATTCTTATGACAATGTTCCAACATCTAGCCTAAAGCCATCCCAAAAGATCTGAGGCTGCATCTGCAGCAAACAGAGATTAAGTCTCTATTATTTAGCCCTTATTTCAAAAGAAATGAACTGATGTCTACAAACTTTTGTGGATATAGTGCATAATGTATAGCTAAAAATTACCATCGATGTTGAAGTCTGAATTTTGTTCATACATTTTTTCCTTTTTTATCCATTTTACATTTTCATTTAAGCAAATTTGGCTTTGGGTAATCTGCTAAACCCAGAAGGGCAGAGACTCCAGATGGCTTTTCATTAAAAGCCTCTTCTCTGTAGCTTCTCCCTCTGTAATAGAGACAGACCTATCAGAACATGCTGTTACACCAAATTAAGAGAGCGGAACGTTTAAGAAAGTGTTTAGAACGTCATTCCCAGTTCTCATTCCCAGATCACATCAGTCTTGAAAGGGTCAGAGTGTTGCCTTTTTAAAAATAAAGCAACACTCTGAAATAATTTGTTCTGTCTGTAATTTTGACTGGGTAATGCTTTGTATTATTTCAGTATTATTACTTTTCTCTCTGGACTGTTTATCCATTTCTTCTTCCTTCATATCTTCTTTTTCTGCTTTTTTCCATCATGGAGTACTTTGTCCACCACTCTGCTGCCGTAGTCTGGGGTGGCCAAGCAAAGTGCTGAGCTGCCAGGGGACAAATGGCCTTCTCTAGAGCTCACTTTATAGACAAGCTTGAGAATGGCACAGTGCCTAAATGGGTGACAGAGTGTGTGATGAGGGAGTTGGAACAAAAGAGACTTGCCAGAACTATAGATTAGTTTGTGTGCACAGTTATTTGAAAAAAAAAAGAGCAGATTAAGAGATAGTCGCTTGTCTTGACCCAGTCAATATTTCTTTTGAAGAGCTGTTTTCAGAGTTGTTTTATTGTCTGCTTTTACTTTTAGTTTAACCTTTTGTATAATGTGGCAATCCCTCCTTGGTTTGTCTCTCTGCAGTGAAAATGGAGGAGCTGCAGACTATAAAGCGAGAGTTGACGCTGATAAAGGTTCAGATCGATGGGCTGTTGGACAGTCTGGACAGAATGGACAGACAAAGGCAGGAGCACACAGGTCAGTCTTCTAAAGATGCATGAGGCACTGTTTCTACCTCTTGATCTTTTAATGAGATTCAAACTTTTTACATTTACAGTCTAAATAAGGTCGGAAAGAGGGTTAACTTGGACCCACTGTAATGACAAAGTGCCTCCTTCGAGTTTGTGTTGCCCCCTAGTGGAAATCTATTCTCACACTTTGCCTCCTAATAACATCTTGTACACAGTTAATCAAGTTGGTTTGGTAGCAAATACTGGAAAAATATAGTCTTTTATTAAAATTCAAAGGCTGCTAAAAATTATTTAACACTTATTTAAAGCAGCCTGAAATGGCACAACTGGATAGACACAAATGTTATGCTGCAAACACACACTATTGTCATCTGGGCCGTGTATTATTATCCATTTATTTTCTAAACCATACCTTAACTTTTGGAACTCTGAATTTCTTTATTGAAGGCCCTCTTTTTCATTTCAGCATATTTAAAATTCTAGTCCAGCCCCTCTTTAATTACAGCCCTGCCAATGATGAGCAATCAGTGTGTCTGAGTCATTAATACTAGCAAGTTGACCAGGGCAGTGAAAGCTTTCTCTGTCACTTTCCTTTAGATAACATAGAATGCACTCCAAATCTTAATGGCTTAAATATAATCATCCATTAATTTCTGATTATTATAATACATGGAAAATGTAGTTTGTAGCCTATTCGCAGAAAATGAAACAGCAGTATCTTTATTTGACTGTCAGCCTTTTACTTCAGGGAACTGCCCAGCTCTTAGAAACTGGTTATGAGCAAATTTAAGACAATTCTGAAATGCTTCTAGATTAATAAATAATTTTTTGTTATTAAAAAAATCTTACTTCATAAAGTGGATCATTCCTGGTTGTAAAATCTGATTTGCTGAGCCGTGTTCAAAGCTGCAGTAAAACAGTACATAAATACAAAAAAAAATTATCAATGAATTTCTGTTTGACTGTTATGTTGCTTGGCAACCATAGATTGCTAATTAAAAACTACATCACTTTGAATAGGAATGATAAAAATATACCAAGTGATTGTAATAATAAATTCAATTGTCACGTTATTGTATGATCTAGCTGTTAAAAGTAACCGCCTGTGCAGTACAATGGTTAGACAAGTAGGGCTACTTGGGTGTAATGCATCTACATACAACAACAGTTTTGTGTGCTTCAGATTCACCCTTTTCTCAGGGTGGGAGTTTGGGGGGTTCACCATATGACCCATCAGCCAGCAGTCGAGAGGGCTCGCCCAGAAGCCCTAGTCCCCGCATCCGCCAGGCCCAGAGAGACAGTCCTGAGCTGGGGGAGGCCAGTGATGATGACTCACACATGGTAAACACTCAAGCTGATAAAAACTCATGCAAGTGAATTCCACTCTGTCACTAGTATAGCATGCATGCCCGGTACTGTGTCTTTCTATAGATAACCAAACAGCAAGCAGTACTGCTTTCATCCCTCTATACACCCCAGGGATTTAAAAAAGGAGTGTGTGTGTGTGTGTGTGTGTGTGTGTGTGTGTGTGTGTGTGTGTGTGTGTGTGTGTGTGTGTG
>JBBMFX010000017.1:6348657-6377935 GCA_037832545.1 Rhabdalestes septentrionalis
CTAGACAGACACACAAACAGCAGGAGACCTGCAGAACCTGCAAGTTGATGTGAAAGTACAGAAACAGAACCGGTGTTCTGCACTGTTCTGAAACGGCACCTCTAGCTAACATGTGCATGTGTTTGACGTCATCACGACTAGTCGACTTGACCAGGACTATCTTGATGAACTAATCGACTAGGAAAAATCTGAAGTCGTTAATGCCCTAATATATATATATATATATATTAGGGGTGTGCAGAGCGGCCGCTATTTGTATCTGTATTTGTATTTGTTAAAAGGGGAAATTATTCGTATTTGTATTTGTATTCGGGTAAAATTCATAATGCATCCCGAATACAAATATTTTTTTAAGTATTTGTCCGAATTCGGTATTTGTAAAAAACACTTTATTTGTGCCAATCCGAATACCGTATTTGTATTTGTCTCCACCCTTAATATATATATGTATGTATATATGTATGTATATATATATATATATGTATATATAATATTAAAAACAGTACTGTACTGTGCAAAAGTCTGAGTTCCCTGTGCAATTTCGTTCAATCCATTTTCTCTGCTTTTGTTAGTGAAAAGTAAACAAGTAGACAGTGAAAGTATCAGATTTGTACTGTTTGTAAAAGTAGTGGATACTGTGTGAGCTGGTGAGGAGAACACAGGTTCAGTTCCAGATAATATATAGGCAATAATATAGCAGAAATTGTTTTAATAGATACCCAATATGGATGGAGAGATTTGAATTGTCAGTCAAATATCAAATCTAAACATTAATGTTTTGAATGCAAATATCTGGCAATACCTGAGAGCAACTTGTAGTTCTTACATGAAACATCTAAGAGAAACTATCTTATTCTAAATCTTGCTTACATTTTCTAGTCTGACTGTGGTGAGAAATCAAACAATAAGAAAAAGAAGAAGAAGAAGAGAAAAAAGGCTGCTGCTGGGGATTTGCAGGTATGATATATTTATCAAATATAATGTGAACCCTTTTTAGATTGTGGAAATGTATACACCAATGTGGTCTGTGCTCTCATGGTATCTACACTGTCCATAGGAGGAATCAGGTGGTGTGGATGACATAGATGCATTGTTAGAGACCATAGAAAACACCAATGGCTTGTCACACCAGAGTGAAGACAGTGGAGTCCCAGGGAATAGACCTGTGCTTTATGTGGAACACAGGTGAAAGTTGCTTATAATACTATATATTTACTATTTTCTTGACAATTTAGTGTCAGTTCATAAGAAATGTGTTCTTTATGACAGTTTATTTCCTTATTTTTGTCTTTTAGGAATCTGAATCCTGACAATGAACTGAAGAGATATTTTGGAGCTCGGGCTGTTTTGGGAGACCAAAAGTTGGTACAGTTTCTTAATTTGCTTTGTACCACAAGGTAGAAACTCTGTATTGCAACTATTTTTTATAGCTCTGTGTGTCTCTGATATGTGTACTTTACTCTCTTAAGACCAAGGCAAAGACAGAGACAGTTTCACAGGAGCACATGGATGACCACACCAAAAGACACTTGGCCTCGCTTTAGCCGACCAGGTATGCTCAAAACACTCACAGACATTGAACCAAATGGTTCAGATTCTTTATGGTGTTGTGTTTTTATTCAGCACCATCTACACAGTAATACATCTTTTTAAAAGTAGCTATCTGGGCAGCATCAAACACACTGGTGCCTTGTACAAAATGTTGAAATATTTCATTATTTGGCCTCCCAGTGATTCATTTTTAAATTAGGTCCTTGCTGTTTCATATAAGAAAATCATGCCCCAAAGCACAAACCCGTTCAGTAGTGATTTTAATTTGGGTAAGACTTTAGGCAAGCTTCAAAGTTGTTTTTCCTTTTGACTTCTGATAATGTGACTTCTCACAGAGGCCCTTACTATATATATTCTTAACCCCTTAGAGCTCCTAAATAAATGCTGGCTTTGAGTCTGCCCTCTGACTTTATCACTGCTATGTGAGGTCTTTATTTAACAAAATTTATCAAATGCTTTAAATGCAGTCTGATAAAAATTATCTGGTTTTATTTGGAAAGCAGAATATAATGTGATATGATGGACTGTTCAATAGAGATGGCCCCTTACAAAACCTGTATGACTTATCCATCTCTTCTTTTTCTCACCTAGGTATCTCTATGAGCTTGCTGGAGTCCAAAGATGGCCTCCAGTTCTTTGCGTTTGAGCACAGCCGTGATTACCAGCAGGTGCAGTTCAAGTTCTTTGATGCTGTGGAATCCATGGATCCCAATAACATTGTGGTAAATATTTCACATCTTTCTAGTACACTCAGTACTTGTGTATTTCACTTTATGCTCCTGAATTTGTTCATACTGCTCTGTTCCACTGTTATTGACAGTTATTAAGCACCTATCTGCAAACAGGTCCTGCTGCAGCTTAACCCTTACCATGTTGACTCATTACTGCAACTCTCTGATGTCTGTCGCATCCAAGAGGATCAAGAGACTGCCAGGGACTTGATTGGTAAGTGAAGCCATTTTAAAAATCCTTTTGTTCTGCACTCTCTTCCTCTTCATCTGCTTGCTTTGATAGGAGGTGACCGAATCAGTTTAAGCAAGATTTACTCTCTGCTGCTTGTGATCTAAAGTATGAGGCTAATATGAAAGTAAATTTGGGTTTATGGGTGTCAGCCACAAAAATATTATTGTTCAGAAATATCCAGACAATAAATATGAATGAATTCAGCCACGTTACGGGGCACCGTTACGACACAGGCATTCAGGTCACACACACATGCACACAGGTTTTATAATCTCATTAGAAAGATATTCCCAAATGGCTGGAATGTTTGGAGCAACCACACATTGCCTTAAGATTGCTAAATCCATTGCCAACTGTCTGGGAATGGGGTATACTGTACACAAACATAGGGTTTTAGAGCCACATTCTTTAGTGCAATGTCTGATCAGCCAATAACTTGGGATGGGTTGGAGTGGTGTTTATAATCTAATCATTCTAACATCTAGTGCAAAGCCATCCTTGTAGAGACAGTTACTGCAACAAATGGTGGACAAACTCGACATTAAAACCACATTTCAGATAATAGTTGCCAAGTCTATGTATTCACATTTTGTGTATGATATTTGTCACCTTTAGCTTATAATATTAATTGGAATATTTCTATTGGAAGTGTGGATTGCAAGTGTTCAGTCCATATTTGAGTGTTTTTTCTCCTGAAACTGGTGTGAAAACCTTTCATTTCAAATTAAGCATCTATTCCTTGTGGGACAGTAGGGAGAACCCTATTCAGAGGAAGTGAGTGGTGACATTTACATGACCCTTTACTCTTTATTATATTGTTCAGGCAATGATTGAGTTGTATGACCTTTTCATACAACTCCTGAGCGTCTTTTAACTTTCTTTGTTTACCACTAGAGAATAACTGAATAGAACCTTTATTCATGCTATTGAATTAGCACCTCTTAAATGCGATTTTAAATCTATTTAGACCTTGAATATTTATAAATCTGCTTAAGTTGTTGTTTTTTCCCCCCTAAATTCTGGGTTAAACGGACTTTTCCAGGCTTTGTCTGCTAAACAGATAATTGTGTTATGTACTATTTGCATTTTCGCCACTAGATGGCGATATTTAGAGACTAGTGTTCTATGTAGAATAATTGATCAATATTTTTACAAACCACACATGCAGTGGGCGAAATTCCCAGCTTAAACAAAGCTGCATGAAAAGTTTTTTATACACACTTTTCAAAAATATTGCCTCTTCCACCTCCTATCATTAGAAGCCTTCCCTGGCAATACGAAGCTAATCGTTAAATAAAATGAAAACAACTTTTTAAATGCATTTTCTTATAAAGCAATGTTCCACAATCCTGAGGTTGGTTTAAATAATTATATGTATTTTCCCCGTATCATGAGGGAAGGCAACAATTATGGTGTCAACTGTGTATAAATATCTGTATTTATTATTTTGTGATTTATTTCTCTGATTTGTAATTTTTCATGCATTTGTATATGTTTGTGTGTACTCGTTTTAGAGAGGGCTTTATACAGCTTTGAGTGCGCATTCCATCCTGTGTTCAGCTTGACCTCGGGTACCAGCAGGTTGGACTATCGCAGACCAGAGAATAGGTTAGTGCTGCTCCTTGTACAACATTCTGCACACGTACTATCATTCGCTAGGAGAATGTCTCATATATTATTTTATATAGGGTTTTTATGTAAAATTGAACACAAATATTTAAACATGTTTCTAAATGTATCCATAAATATATACAAAATTCCATACCACTTTATTCCAATTTATTAATAGAATTTTAATCATTTTGTCTTCGGTAGATTTATATGTTGGACATTTTTTTGTTAATACAGAGCAAGTACAAAACATCATGGTTGTAATTTGCTCGCAGTTGTTAAACACATTTGATCTTGAGAATTCTTTAGGAGAGGAATCTTTTCAGATCCCCCAACCTCCTATATTGGACTCTTGCTTTCATCAGCTCACCAGTTTTAAAGAGATTTAGGTGCTGGGGTGCCCAAGCCAAATGCTTGATTATGTGGTCACTGAACCATTTTTGGAATTGAGTCCTTGTCTCCTGGATGATTCAAGCATGACCAAATGTTTTGGCAGAGATGGACACATTTTTTTATTAATCCTCTGGAACCTCATGGAGTCTGTGATGCCATGTGTTCCTGAAAGTTAGCAAAGGTCTGTCAATATGGGATATTTTTGTACCATTTCGTGCAGCATGTTGCAGATTCCAGGATGTTTCTGGTTCAATAAAAGGAAGGTCATTTTTCTGACATGTCTTTCAAATAGCTTTTCAGCTATTATGGAATAATGGTACTAAGTTACTATGCAGTATTTAAAAGAGATGGTGTTAAAAAATTGTGACATGCTGAGATTACTTTCCACGTTCATTTAGTAGAGGCCAAATAAACACATTCTGCCTAATTGCATTTTTGGAGGAATGATTGATTGGTGATGTGTGAACGTGCTGATCAATGGTGTCACATACTGATGGGCAGAGGGCAGAGAAATATATCCACAAAACTACACATGTAAGAAAAACAAAACAAAACATTCAAATTCTCACTAATCTGTCGGTCTTTACCCTTGGAAGAACTATCAGTTAGCATGAGCCAGTCCTATTCTTTGTTGTGTGGTTCTTTTGGTCTCATATCATTGCTAGCTTATTTAGGATGCTACCTTTCCAGTTTGATATTTTTTTGTGCCTCTCCAACACCAGTCACTCAATTTTGCTCCCGGAAACCTGAAAGGGAAGAAACAAATCAAGTGGAAAAAATAAGGGAAAGCAAAAGAAAAGAAAACAAACTGTGTTCGGAAACAAAAGTGAATAGAAATAAAGTCTAAGTAGAGAAAGCAAAAATAAAAGGCAAAAAAGCAGCAACAAACTTAACAGCAAAAGTAATGGGAAAGAGAAAGAGGCACAGGAAGCAAATAAGGGTGGGGATGAGAGAGAGAAACAAATGCAAGAACTAACGGGGAGCAAAATAGGCTCATGACTGAGCATTAGGTGAAAATGGGTATATAATGGTGGAAGGACGAAAAATATATGCAGGAGCAATAATTAAGAGGTAAAAGAGGAAATTAAAGAAGGAAAAAGAAAACATCTGCTGTGTGAGATTGAGTTGTTAATAACCACACACATTTTTTCATAACCTTTTTTACCCATCTCTGTTAAGGGTGCTTGTAATTATGGAAAACCGCACACCATGTCATTATTTGTCCATGTATAAATCAGTGGTCTTACTTAACATTTTTATTGTTACTTCAGGATAAGTAGCAGTTTTATTGTTATGTGTGGTTTTTTTTCACCCTCTTTCCCATTTTTCTTGTGCAGGGCCTTTTATCTGGCAGTTTATAAGCACATGATGTTCCTGGAGAAAAGAGGCTGTCCCCGCACTGCTCTTGAATACTGCAAACTTATTCTGAGGTAGACAGCACAGCAGCATTTTCACTGTTCATGTGCACATCTTTAAAAAATATGATAATTTTTTAATTATTATGGATAATGTTCCTGACAAGTTCCTTGTGGTTGTTATGAATAGATAACCTAGGCATGTTTGTGGACGGTTTGACCTTTTTTGATGCACAATCAAAATATAAACACTGATCAGCCATAACATTGAAACCACCTGCCTAATACTCTGTTTGTCCCCCTCAAGGATTAGACTAGTTTGTCCAGCATATCTCTCTTAATTTGTGTAGCACATCCTCTCGTAAGTTTTCTCCAGCACACAGATGCTCTCTTGTAGGTCTGGAAATTTTGGAGGCCGAGTGAACACCTTCCAAACCATTCCTGAACAAATTAACAAATTGTGCATTGTGGCAGGGTACATTAACCTGCTGAAAGTGGCAGAACATTGTCCAAGAACTTCTGCAAGCTTACCTTCCTCCTATAATGCATCCTAGTTTCATCTCTTCCATTGTATAGGATGCATACATACCCAGTAGCCCACAGGTTGTAAAAGAAAATTAATCAAGCTAAACCATTGCCTGCAGTTCTGGTGTTCATATGCCCGATGTAAGTATTTTCACTGGTGAACAAGGATCAGCATTAGGACTACGAGTTGCAATACACTATATTCTGACAACTCTCTGTCATATCCTGCATCAAATATTTAGCCATTTGTCCTGTTGTAGATCTTCAGTAAGCCTTGAGTGCTCTTTACCGTATTGTCAGTTCACTGGTTTTTCTTCTTTGGACCACCTTTGGTAGATACTAACTGCTGTATAGTGAGAACACTACACAAGACCTGACATTTTGGAAATGATCTTATCTGGTCATCTATCCATCACAAATCTTTCCAGAGTTGCTCATTCTTGCTCATTCTTCTTGCTTTGAGCGCAACAGAACTGAATGTTTACTTGCTCTGGAATATTTTTCACCCTTTGACAGGTCAATGTAAAGAGATAATCAATGTTATTTAGTTCATGGTTGCATGGTCGTAATGCTATGGCTGACCAGTATATACACTAGCAGTCAAATGTTGTCTCATTCAAAGATTTACTTACTTTTTTGTTATTGGCTACACTTACCTTACCTTATTACAAATGAAATTATAGTGTTTTCGGGGTATATTAAGAGTTCAGATTATAAAAATAGGCTTTTATTTGACCACATGACATCACCACACGCAGTTTTTCACTATAAACTAGTGCTGTTGGAACATAACCCAAAAACAGGGATTTACTTTGTGTGTGTATGTATGTATATATATTATGTGAGTGATTGTCATGTACACATTTTTTATTTATGTTTGTGTATGTGTGTGTGTAGTCTGGACCCAGATAATGACCCTCTCTGTATGCTTCTGCTGATTGACTTCCTGTGTCTGCGCTGTCGGGAGTATGCTTCCCTCATCCGACTTTACGAGGAGTGGGAGGTGAGTAGCCTTTACAGATTCCACAATTGGATTTTTTTTAACTGACTCTTTTTGCTGCTCCCCTCTTAGCCTGTTTTCCAGACAGTGTTTAGAGAATACAGGAGGTCTTCGAGTTATGACAGTTTCGTTTCCTACAACAGTAATTTAACCCAAATTTTGGTATTAGGCAATCTAGAGCACAAACACACAGCTAACTCTGTTATACACCAACCAAACTAGTTATGGGAGTGAGGGTTGTAATCTTGAAACGTTGTATGTTGAGGCTGTCATAACACTCTGAAATCATTTAGCTTTGTTAACATATATAGCTAAAATTCAGTAACAATTTCAGCTGAAAATTCTGTAAATTGTTGCCTGAATGTAAACAAACAAACATGTACATGTAAAGTGTCATATAAAAATAAAACACATTACACATTTGATTTATACATTTGTGATTCCAGTGTTATGTTTCTGCAGCTCCAGAGTTCAGTGGTGGCATGATTTATACCACCCCACCTAATACTTGGCATTGCGTCTTAATGCTAATCTTATGTGTGTATGCAGCTGCTCAGCCATGAATAACCATTTCACAATTTTTGGGCTAACTGCGACATAGCTGAGCTGTTGTTACTTTTATATGCGCCATTTCACAACAGCACTTATTATTGCTTAAAACAAATCTAGCAGGGTAGTGAGTTTACAAACTGGCTAATGGCAAATGTGGCATTCTAGGACAGTTTAAAGTCGCTAAACTACCACCACTGTTTATGGAGAGCACATTGATATCTGGTCTGTTTGAATACCTCTTAGTAATTAGTATTTCTGCACTCTTTAAAGTGGAGATGTTTTAACATTAAAGTTGAAAATATAATTTTTTTTTGTCAGTTTTGTGCAGTCTGAATTTTTTTATGTTGAAAATTAATTATAATTTTTGTGTAATAATTTAATTCTGTGTTTTGGTTTAGGTTCATCGAAACTTGTCTCAGCTGCCTAACTTTGCATTCTCAGTAGCACTGGCTTGCTATCATCTGAGTCAACAAGAAGAGAATACACCTGAAGAAAGCCAACAAATGAAGCTTAAATCAGACACAAAGCTGCAGGAGGCTCTTATCATGTTCCCAGGGGGTATGAATCATATACACTATTTGAGCACTATTGTATGTTGCTCTGGGTACGGGAGTCAGCTAAATTCCGTAAATGTAAATATGCATGCACACACCCCCCTAGCAGTAAAATGGTTCTGAAATGTTGATCTGAGAAAGTAAATCTTGAGTGCTTTTGAGCATTAAAGTGACTTTGCTGTCTCTCATTAGCTTGTTAGCAGTGACTGAGTTTAGCAACAGGTTTCTATAAATAGGACCACTTTAGATTGTGTTGTTAAGGTTTACACACATGCCTTTTGTCTATTGTGTGTGCACACGATAAATAAGAAACAAGATTTAGATTAAATAGGTACCATTGGAACTCAAAAAATGTCTTTACATATAAACATCTCCCCTTTCAAAAACAATGTGTTATATGGTATAGATACTTATATGAGATGATGGTGGCTTCTAGCTCAGTTCTGATATTTTGCTGTGATCTGATCGTCTTCTCCCCAGTGCCCTTTGTGAGTCATGAAACTGTACTCTACACACAAATAATGTGTAGATCTTTGCATACATGCTGAATATTAAATCGCTTTTTGTTTTTTAGTTCATAATCCCCTGTATTCATCTCTTGTGTAGAGTACTTAATAGGTAGGGAGACCCGTCAGATTCAGCATTAATAGTGAAAAAACAGCCATAAAGATAATTTGTCCAAACAGCTCTTAGCTATACATTATTACAGCTAGAACAGCACTGGTGCATGTATTGTGGAAGAAAACCAAGGCACATGAATTCCAGCCAGCAATTGGATACATATCCGATTTCTGATTAAATATGATAGCAGTGCAGGTCCAATTTGGAAACTCTTAAAGCATCAGTCCCACTTCATCCTGGTAATGTTAATGTAGCCTAAAATATTTTAATAAAGAAGGAAATTATATTTTTGTTAAAGTTCTGTTGTAGTGTTTGTACGGGATTAGGGTTGGATCCTTACTTTCTCATGACCTTATGTATTCATACTCATTTCTTTGTGTTACAGTGTTGATGCCTTTGCTGGACCTTTGTACAGTCCAGCCTGATGCAGCGGTGTCTTCCCATGCATTCTTTGGACCCAGAAGCCGCTTAGGGTAATTATTATAATCTACTTAATTATTATTCTCTACTTTGTTGGATCCTCATTCATTTTTTAAATATGTGCATTCAGATCAAATTAAGCTAGACTTTTTAGGATTAAAATACACAATATTTCTGTGCAATTAATTGCAGTGTTACTGTTTAAAGCACAAAATGTAATCATGTTATACTTAACCTCTCTCTCAGACAGCCTCCAGCTCTGACAGAACTGGAGGGGTTGTATGTGGGCCGCTGTCACAACCTGTGGAAGGAAGCAGGGGTGATAGTCTGGATGGAGGGTAATGTTCGACAGGTGTTGAAAAGGGTTGACTCACAGGATCCCTTAGTGGAGGACTGCCAGAACAAGTAAGAAACATTTATGTGCAGCACTTTCCTTTACTCATATTGTCACTCTTAATCAGTATATATGTTTGCATGTGTGTTCTAACAGACATTGACAGAAAAGTTGACTCGTTGACTTCAGAGGCACAAGTTGACGCCCTCTGAGAGAAGTTGACAAGTCATGTTATTTTGTATTTTTTCTTCGCTGTGCATGCTTGTATACACAATGCAATCTCTGCTTCTGATTGGCTGATGCCGACAGGTATTTCGTGACTTAACCAATTATTATAGTCCCTTCATAAAAAGGGTGGTGCTGTCGGTGCGAGGGGAATCTAAACACAAAAACCAACAAGATGAGAGACATGGCAGCAGAGGAGACTGTCACACATCACATGTGTGGGGATACTTCACTCTAGACACACGAACAGCTCTGTGACCTGCACAATCTGCAGTTCGGTGTTAAAGTACAGTAACAGTACCAGCGTTCTGCAGGGCCATGTGAAACCTGTCTGCTGGCTAACCTTGTCGTCCAGTTCAGAGTAGCTGCCGGGGTTTAACTATTCCACTTTCTTTTGTACACTTACACAAAACAATGTCTGATACCTTCAATTGTCTGGCAAATTTAATTGTCATGTTGACTGTTTTTGAGGTATGAGGCCTTTTTGGAACTTTGAGACAGTTTGCTACACCTTTACATTTGTAAGAATTTCATCTAACTAAAAACATCTATCCAAAAGGTGACACATATGGTTATACTCTGGAAAACCTCAGCTATAATAATGTTAATGTAATCATTTTTTATAGTGTGTAAACAATACATGACAAGGTTTTCAAACCAAGTAAAAAACCCGACCTAATTATATCTTAGCAAGACTTTTGCAGTTTGAACCTTGTAAACATATGGCTACAACAAGCTAACTTCCCTCTCCCTCTGCCAATTGCTGTTTTTGTACACCTGGACATGTGTCAGTGACTCTCATTGTCTGCCGACCCCTTCCCCTGCTGCTGCAAAGAAAGGAAAGCTTAAATTGAAATCTTCTAAATATATTTAATTATACATATTGTTGTTTTATATTGTTGTGCTTAGGTAGCACCATCAAACATATCAAACCAGTTACCCGCTGTTCTAGTGTTAAATTATTATTCATTTTCCAAAGCCACTGGGAGCCACAACATAAGGGTAAAAGAGACGCATGTGGCTCCAACAAAAAAAAGCACCAACAACAGCTACTAAAATAGATATTAGACTACTTACTGACTACTGGATAAATCAGATTTTGCATCATCTGTCTCACTCTCCAAAGAGAGCTGCTCCTGGATTAGCACTGAGGATTTGGCAGGCGACATCTTCTGTTTGCATTCTCAAAATTTTCTCTGTGCTACATGAGCATGTGCATTTGTTTACAGAAATGGAGCACGTTTTCACTGCCCCCTGCTACACAATGAGCCAATCACGCCACTGCTATTCTGGTGTTCAAATTGCTCTTGTATGTCTGAACAGCCGTGCAGCAGGACAGAAAATCTCAAGCTTTCTTTTTATTCTCTTTATAAAGCACCATCGATATTTTATTTTAAAACATACATTTTTGATAACTAGAAGTTTCTAGTGGTATTACTTATATCTGAACTGATAATTGTTTGCAGGAATTTCCCAAATATGCTCCCAAAACAATGTAATTTCAAAACTCATTACCCTGAAAGAAAATGTAAAGGTAAACCCGTATTCGTACTGTACAGTTTACAGTGAACTCTTGCAGTGCCCGAATGTAAATAACGATGTTACCACTGTATAGACTGCACTGTTATTCATGCACATGCATTTTCTTTGGTGTGCACTGTCCTTTTCTTTGGTATAAGCATGAAAACACAGCAATACATTTATTTAATTTATAGTGATAAAATTACAAGAACTAACTTAAAAACACGTGAACACTCGAGACGCTCCACGGGGAGCATTCTGGTCTGCTGTGTCACCGGGCTGTAGCCAATTTGAACCAAGGAGAGATAAATAAAGTTTTCGGATTGGCTACTTTCAAACCTACCGCCTCTCAGTACAGCGAGGGATGCATCAATTGGTACCAGCCAATAAGCAGCAAGGAGAAATAAATAACATTCCTGGATTGGCTACTTTCAAACCTCATGTCTCTGAGTACAGCTGTGTTTTAGTATCCAAAGACGTGCTTTCTTTGTGTTCTCTCTTCAGTAACAAAACATTTATTGTTATTATTTATATAGAAATATAGCTGAATTTATGTTTGTTACTAAACTAAACTCACTTTTTTTTTCATAATAAATTAGCACTAAAATGCATAAGAAATGATATATTGCCACAAAAAAAGAGGTGAAGTCAGGGTCACGTTCGTCATGGCCCCTCATCCTCGTGCTGGATTATGTTTGGTGTGGTGCTTCGCAAGCCGGCATGAGTACGTGGGCAGTGGAGGATGAGGCACGAATGTCACTAAAGCAAAAAAAACTGCAAAGGATATCTGCAGTTTCCGCATTAGTGCAGGGGCTGCAGTGAAAATGTTTAAATTCGGATCTCTGAAAAAATCAGCTTTGGACTGATACCATGGTTACTGATGCACATAAAAGTGGGGGGTTACAGTAAACACATTTAGATATGTACACACAACACTGATTAGCCGTGACACCAAAACCACTGACAGGAGACAGACAGTTTGAAATTAATGTGCTGGATGCAGGAAAATGGCAAACAGAAGGATTAAAGTGACTTTGACAAGAGCTAAACTTTGATGGCCGGTTGACTGGTTTGGAGCATCTCCAAAACAGCAGGTCTTGTGGGGTTTGGCTGGTATGCAAAAAAAAAGGTTAAATGTGATGAAGTATTAAGTGGAACAGAGCAAAGTGCTCTGCAAAATTCAGGACAATCATCAATCTGCTTTAGTTTCATATTGTTCTGTTTAACAGAATTGACCTCCATTGCATTAGAATGAAACATGTATACAAGGCATGCACTGATGAGTGTCTCCTGCGTTCATCGTAGCTAAACGAGAGTCATCTGACTGACAAGAGGACACACTCTCTGTCTCTCCATTTTTTAAGCGGTCACTGATCCTTCTTGCTCTCATGTAATATTGAATACGTGTGTCATTTGAGAGTTGAAGAAGTTTGGTAACTTAAAAGTCTAGTCTAAACTACTGCTGGCATTATGTTTCCAGAAGAAAATTTAGTGTTACGATTCATGTGAATATTGACCTAAATTAAAGTTAAAACTAAATCTATGGCATTTGCCCCCTTTGCTTTCTCTTCAGGATGTCATTGCGAGTTGTAGAATTAAGATTTCCTTTCGTTGGAACAGACAGGCCCACAGCCCCATTCCAAGATTCCTCATCCACCAAACTTCTTATTTAGCACTCTGCATTTGGGCATTTCACATGCTCTTGCTGTTCTAATTGCTCTGTTTCTGAAATTATTTGTTGTTTTTAATTTATGGCCAGTGAGAAAGTTTATGGTGTGAAGATTTACAGGAATTCAATTCCTACACAAAAAAGGTGTGCATACACAGAATATACAGAATTCGCCGCTTCTGTGACGTCATAAAAGCCTTGAGCTGCATACATGACCTAAGTTTGTTTTTTGCTTTTGTATCACAACACCAATTCTAAGCCTATGAAATTGACACACTTAACTCTTAGGAAATCTTGTTGACGATCCCTCATGTTTATTTTTACCAACTCTATAAGGCTCGGTGTAGGGTCTTGAGATGTCCTGGTTGTAGTAGCAATTGTCTGTCATGTTAATAATTTTGTTGGCACAGAAGCATGTTGGAATGTAAAATATGGTTATATCGATAAAAGGATGGATGATGATAATACAAACTCAGGGCCGATGATCAGTCAGCCCTTGGCTTGAACAAATAGAGCAGTGAAACACACAAACATAATCAGCTGCAGCTTAAACCATCATTCTGTCTTTAGTTTACATGCTTTATCATTAAATGATTTCACTAAATGTTTATGGAAATTGCACATTAAATAGCCTATTTCTGAGTATAATCTGAGTAAGTTATGGATATTTCAAACCCATGCATTTGTAATATCCTCCTAGACTTTATAAATCTTTTTTTTTTTTTTTCATGAAAGGGGTGTTGGACATCAGTTCCAAAGGCATGTCCACTTGCTTTACATATTTAACAATGTTGCTAACCGACCTATGGGACACATTACCTGTACAGTTGACTCAGGCATGTGTAGCTCTTTGGGAAACCCCCAGCAGAGAAATAGAGCAGAACTGTAGCCTAATGATTTATTATTGATGCATAGTAATCCCTTTAATAATAAAAGGGGACCAAATATTACATGTGTGTATTATTTAAGGTTATTAAGTAAATTTAAAATGAAATTAGTTCTCTGTTACTTCTTGTTCTCTGTATGGAAATCAGTATTGAAGCATTGCTAGAATTATTACATTAAATCTGAAACATGAATAGATGAAAAACGTAAATGTTTTTAAATCACTGTTTTCTGGTGCAGTTTAGTATTGTTTCAGTGCATCACTAATGTTCATTTACTTCTGTCCATGTAGTTTATATTCACAAGATCTGGTAAACAATACTGATTGTGCCCGATAGCCATTTGTTTATTACCTTCCGATCTTTTGATTGCGTTTAATTGATGCTTTCCTGTGAGGATACATTTTCTTGCAAAGAACTGCTAAAAATAATCTTCGTTCAGAAGACTATTGCACTCTCACATCAAAATGAGCAAACATTCATTTTCAGTATATTATTTCAGATATTAAGCTTTTGTGGACTACTAGCAGCATTTGTCTTAAGCTGAGAAGTCGTCAGATTAAGTTTTCAAAACAAAGTGTTATTCACAGCAATTTTATAAGCCATATATATGGAAGAAAATATGAACAAGTTTTAATCAATATTATGTTCACATAGCAAGGCCACGTGCCCCTTAAGGCTAGCTCCAGTAATTTAAAAGAGGTTTTGGAACTGCTTTGATTCTTCACACTATGGTGCTCATCTCTCTGTGTGGTGTGTGTGTGTGTGTGTGTGTGTGTGTGTGTGTGTGTGTGTTTTCATGTGGTCAGGAGGAAGCAGCGGTATCAGAGTGCTCCCAGGAACATCCACAGACATGTGCTGCTCTCTGAGATTAAAGAGGCCACATCTACTTTGCCTCTGGTAAGAGAGGCTGTGCAGCAGCTAAAGTCTTCCTAACTCAGAAATACCCACTCCAACATAGCCTATCCAGAAGGTTTATAAAAAATTAGTTTAATTTCCTTTTTATAATGAATTTACCAGTTGTCATGTTCTGTTCCTGCTGAAGTCATCAATGCAAAAATGTTTACTTGATTGATGTATTTATTAGAATGCAGTAACAAAATTCTTAGTGTGTATAAACTACCTTAAATTCACAGACTACAGAGCGCACCTGATTAAAAGGTGCATGCTCTTATTTTAGTAAGAAAATCAATTTTGTACTTGTACAAGCCGCACTAGATTATAAGTCGCATGTGTCTCATGTTGTAATATGAGATATCTACACAGAAGGTTTTTTTTACTTTTAAACATTACGGTAACATAAACAAATACATATTGCACATGGTTTTCTTTTTCGAAAAGTGTCTGTAACACGGCTCCATTTAAGTATACGTACGTATCAGTAACACACACGTTATGTTGCTTATGGTTTTTACTGAACCATGCAGGAACAATATTTCGTAACGACCCGTAAAAATATACACGGTGTATATACTGCAGTCTACCAGGAACAGTCATTAACTGCCTTCTTCATCTTCCTTATCTTCGTCATGGGCGGGCTTTAGGGGGCCGTGCCCGCCCTCGAATCACTCGGGCTCGCCCTTGGAATACAAGCGTCTGGGTTTGGTCCGGGAGTTTGAGCTGCCTAAACACTCGTCACAGATGCGGGCAAGATGTGCATAAAACATATCAACCTGAAACGAGCCTAGAAAATGTGTGCGTCCCCAAAGGTCGGTCCGTAAATCCGTGTCTGCCGCCGGGTCTGGTTACGAAGCAAAATGTTTTTGACGTCATGAAAAAAAAATACGTTAGCCGCACCGTATTATTAGCCTCAGGGTTCAAAATTTGGGGATAAAATTAGCGGCTTATAGTCTGGAATTTATAAAAAATGTGCTATATGGCCAAAAGTGACTGTGTACCTGACTGTGTACCTGACCTTCATGACCCATTTTGACATCTGATTCCAAAACCATGGCCATTATTATGCCACCCCAATTGTTACAGTTAAAAATGAACATCTCTGTTCATTTTTGCCGGTTCAGTCAAGAATGTTAGTGAGCTCAGGCACTGATATTGCAAGGGGCTCACGATCTGTGGACATTCTGGTTCAACTGAAATTAATTTACTTGTGGCAAAGGTGATATTATATGAAAATGTCATTGTCACTGAGCTCTTCCCATTCTTCTGCCACTGTTTGTGTAAGAAGGTACACAGCTCTGTGCTTGAATATTTACACATTATAACATAACGATAACATCTGAAATAAAAAAAACTGTAAGTTTGTCTATGTAGATCACATAGTAACATTACATTAGTGTCTTTGAACCCAGTGTTTTGGAACACAGTGGTTTGCTTTGTTTCTCACAGGATGTGACCACACAGCCAGTAATGAGTTATGACCCCCTTCCCCCTCTGGACTCTGTTGGGTCCTACACCAGGCCGGAGAGGTACTGTATGCTCCAACATTGTCTTCTTTCTAGATAATTTTGTAGAATGTTTAGCTCTAGTATGCATACATTTTTGAATGAATTAAGTTAAGAAAAGACTGTTATAAATTACATTTATTGTTATGTATTGATGCAACTATACATACAGACACTCTGAAATACATTGATTATAAACACATACAGAAAATGCTTTTCCATTTTCTCTTAATCTACTTACTTGTGTTAAGCAGCAGTCATGCCATGATTATCAAGCTAGTTTAGAACTTTTTTTCAGGCCGTGTGTGTGACTAAAAGAGAAAGAGGACAGAGAACAGGTCTTGTGATGGTTGTTGATGAGCTAAATGAGATCTTTGAAGAGATGGATGGGTATTCCTAAGGGAGATGACAGTGGCAGCAAATACGACTAATATCACCGGAGAGAATTTGGAGTGGAATTTACTATTAGTGGGGTTCGAAATGGTCTGACCCATTTTATACAGATGTTGTAAAGCTCTATGCTAGTTTTAATTCCAAAATATGATGCGGAATGCAAGTCAAACACACAATTATAGTTTCATGTCATGATCATTTTATTTCATGCCAATGTTCTTCTAGGCTGAATGCGAGAGCCTCAAATGAGAGCACCCTGTCTCTGTTGTTTCGCTCCCTTCTGCCAAACTTCAACTTGCAGGTAAGTGAACTTGTTCTGTCATCACTTCTCCTAGAAAGGGAGGCTTCATTATTTCTAGGAATGCAACAGTACATGATATATCCAGTAGGCTCTATATGGTTCAGTAGGCATTTGGGAGCCATAGTATTACTACATGCCTGTCATTTTAGCTGTAATTTCCAAAACTCGCTTATTATAGTATTATAGTAGTTTTATTCTGAAAATATTTGTTACATATGCAGAGATTGTAATCAGTACTCACATTGGATTTCAACTTGCATTTAATCTAACTTTCTAGGAATGTTAGCACTACTGGTTGCATTGGCAGATTAATCAGAAACAGAAAAAGTATGGTTTAGTATTTTTCAAATTAAGTTGCAAACATTGGTGTCAATGAGACCAGCTTATTTTTATAACAAGTTTCACAAAAATTGTGTTTATTTACAGTTTAAATAAGCCATGTCATAACTTTTGCCACATAGTGCTGTAGTCTATGGAGACAAACTGAATCTTGCAAAGATCATACATTTTACCTAAGCAATTAAATTTTCTTAAATCATATGCAAGTCTCAGAACAGCTAGGCTCAGATTCCCAAAATATTGTCCAGTGTTGTTAAATTTACTTTAGTGTTGATTTTCCTAAACTTTGCAGGTTGTGTAAAGGAAGTACACACAGATGCAAATCGGCAGTGTTAAATAGGACTTCAGAATAGTCTCTCTGATTCTAACACACCTCAGTGAGTGTCTTATCCCATTATTGGGATTTGGAGATCACAACAGCAGCACTGTAAAATATCAGGACTGCATCTGGATAGGCCCTTTCCTCATGTTAATGCACGTTTAAACACATACAAGACAAATTTGAAATAAATGTAAATCACTCAAACGACTTTATGCAATAGTCTGATATATATTTTAGCTAGATGTTGGAGCAGATGTTCGCACCTTCCCCTGCTGTACATATTTAATGTACATGGTTCATGACAGGAATGACACAAGAGTCTCCTTTTTATAACAGCTGTAAACATTGACTGTTTGTGTAAGCAATGAACAGTGTAATGCAAAATTATTTTCTTTTAAATTATTCAAAAATGGGGAGCAACCCAGATGATTAGTTGTTGTTTACAAATTCATTTGTATATTACTCTCCACATAATAGGATTTCAGTTGACTAGAAATGGGGTGCCATTGAAATACCAAGTGAAATGAATTTGGTTGAAATGTTATCTACGGACAATTCAGATAATGGAGTGGTCCAAAATTCAGTTTTGCAAAATATGTCCCTTTTAAGGCCTGCTCAGATAACTATTGCAGTTGGTATTAGTCTAGTCTGCAAAACAGAAATGATAGAAAGAAAAAAACTGCTGCTTGTTTTCAGTGGTGTTTAAAAAAATGACCACTGCATCTGGCAGATAAAGCACTCAAAATAGAAAAAGCATTGTGGATAAACGTGATTAAGGTAAATCTTGAGCAGAATTGTGGAAAAAGTGTGGTGTTGCGATTGTCCTGGAGCACATGACGATGGTTTCAGATGTTTACAGAAACCTCTCCCACAAAAATGCCTCCAGATTTTACGATCAGAAATAAATGATGAAGCAGAACTATGCTTCAGGATACACTGGGTATTTTATGTTGCAGTTCATGAAACAGAATAAGTGGAACATTTTAAGACTTGCCAAATTAATCACGTGATTAAAATCAAGCCGAGCAACATTTTATGTCTTGAAGAGGAAACTTCAGTCAGACCTCGCTTAAACAAGCTAAAAGAGGATGCAGTTAAGACTTGGCAGAGAAATTCAGAGCATGTTACACATTAGGTGCTCCAAGTATGTGATTCACTTACAAAATCAGATTTTTGAAACCTGCCTTATATGACTACATAATAATTTAATTTGATCTCATAATTAATTGTCCTAATATTGATGCTGAAATTCAAGGAAATTTAAGCTAAATGACTTTAATAAATAAAAGATTATGTCCTGTCCTTGCTCTATACAGATTGCTAAATTATGCAACAAGCATAACACATTTTACTTCATCATCCTATTATGTAAACTTTAGAGCGTAGCTGGCACTGAGGGTAGGAGGGTAGGTTATTTTTGTAGGTTTGAACTCGTTGGCAACTGTATCACCACTAAAGTAATTATTTGCTTAATTCCACAACTGACAGTCACCTATTTTTTTTCTTTAGTATATACAAAATAGCCCCAAAAGTAAGGAAGTGTTAAGTGGCCAATTATCATGTGTGCACTGTGTGTAATTCTCTGAATTTAACCCATTTACCTGAGAAAAAATATCTAAATTGAACAACACTTGATATTTTAATACATCTATGGCATCTGTCAGTAAAGCAAACAGCTTCGAATTGCCTGATGAAAGAACTCAACAACATTAAAACATATTAGGCATAAAGTATAGTTTGTTTATATTTTTTATTTTGCTTTGCAGAACTATCGTAAGAAAGAGAGAACTGTCGTAAGAAAGAGAATTGATGGAGTGTGTTATGATTTAATTGCAGGCCAAAGCCAAAGACAAGACATCTAAATTACCTAAATGTCAACAACTTTGAGGTGAAATGATGAAATAAGCGTGTTTGGCCTTGAATTCCTCATGGGTGACACTCTCAGCCCTGTTTAACAGCCTCATGTGAGAAAACACATTTTAGGTGTGGAAAATGAAATCTGTCCAGATTACTGAAGATATCTGAGCTCAAAATTAAATCCATGAGATCGGAACTCCAAAAACAGACCAGAAAATCCGAATAATCAAGCCATTATGCGCCTCGAAAATTCCATTCTTGGTAAAAATGTGGATTTGTTCATTTGTAACAATGAAGAATGTTCTCCGGGTGTCTCTGGAGAAAATGTAATCAAGACTTAAAACAACTTTTATCACCTCCATTACTATATTATCTAGGTGGTTTACAGGTTGTGAGGACATATCTTTAAAACGGTTTATAACTTTATACTGCCAGTAAGTTTATAAGCTTGTATTACTTGAAAAGTAATAGCTAATAAGTTTGGCCATAAAAATATATATTTAGAATTACAATTAGAATTAGTTTCTTAAATTCTTGGTGCCCTCCAGCCATTGCATGGATTAACTAATTTACTTTAAATTGATTGAATGTAATAAAGGCATGAACACTGAAGCTGAAGTTAACGGTAAGTACTGGACTGTCTTAAGGGGAGTTTGAATATTATTAAGATGTAACTGTTATGCACATCTAATTACTCTGCAGTGTTTTCCTGAATCTATTGTAGGATTGTGAAATATGACAAAATTCATATTGCGATTGATTCATAGAAGGTAGACTATATATATTGCGGTAAATAATTTCATCTGTAAATTTAAATGTAACTTTTTTAAAAGGGTCACATAGGTCCATAGCAAAGACAAATATAGTCTACACAACCAAATCAGAATAATTTAGCATCAACTTTTTTGTTTGCATGGATATGGGAAAGACTACTAATCAGAAAGCTATGTGTGTGTGAGAGAGAGAGGGTGTGTTTGTAATTTCTCTCTCCATGACACTTTAGTGGCCTCTAGATTCACAGTATGTCTTAATGGACCTAAATATTGCGATGTAACGATGTTCAACTCAAAGGACGAGCATCTCAATACTTTTTCCTCCCCTCCCTATTGTATAGGAAATGAAGTCTCGTCTTGTTTTAGTCAGTAATAATGAAAAGACATTTAAGCAAAGTTTTTATTTAGTAAATCACATTTAGTCTCGTTCTTACTAGGCAACAGTATTACATTATATATTTTATTATGTCTTCATCACATGTATAATCAAAATCACTCCCATTGGCCAAATTTATATTATTTATATACCATTTATACCATTTATACCGCATATTACTAATTTATTCTAGGTTAGTTCAAATAAATACACACTGTTCAGATAACTAGCTATACATGTCATTGCCTCAGATAAAGTACAGTACTGTTATATTATTATGGAGCCTGATAAGGACAGTTAAAATGAAGGGAAAACTGATTGTTTCAGGGTGGACAGAGGCCTGAGGATGACCTGGAGGTGGCACGAGCTGGGAGGGAGCTGAACCAAGAAGTGAATCGATTGATGGTGGCCATGAGGGACATGCTGGCTAATATTCAGTTCCAGGAGCCACAGAGGGAGGATAACCCCGATAGAGATGAAGAGGAATGGGACTAAGAAAGGCCTGAAATGTAGGAGAATGGAAAATGATGCTGAGAAATAAATAAAAAATTAGCATATAAAATGTAAAGATCTTTTAAATTACAAATGGTTAGTTCTTCTCTATCTCGAAATTAATTGAGGGACTGTACTTTTGCAGGCTGTATATTTCCATCCGTTGTTCCTTGATGAGATTAAACCTTACATTATCTGACGACTGTAATTGCCCCTGCCCTGAGTTTTCCAGACCTTAAAGGAACTCGGCATGTTTATATCATGCTCTTTGTCTGACCTCCCGGTGATCCGAATCGAAAGGAAGGCATTCATCAAGGCTATAAAATCGTACTTGTTTCACAAGCACTTTGAATAGAAGCATTATATTGGTTTGGTACGCCAACGACAATGTTTTTTGTCTTTGCATCCTCAGTGGATGTATCAGAAGGTCAGTGTTCAACTTAAATAGAGCTTACAATGTAGTGATTGATCAAAGTGGGGTAAAATCATAATAATATAGCATGCAGTGGTGCAGCTTACTGATTGCATAGATAACATCTTTAACCTATAACCTTCAGTCCTGTTGGAAAAGTGAATGAAAGTTCCAGCTTCAAAGGTTTATTTGAGATTGATTTGTTGTCATTCAATCTGTCTGTGGTTGTTTGGTGAGAGCATGTATATGGAAAAAGAGATTAATGTGAGCAATATAGTCATCTTGCCTAATACACATTAGCCAGCTCTCCTTTTACACACTGCTTTTACAGTTACAGACACATTCATGTATTGCTTGTAACCAAATTCTCTTGCCACATTCATGTAATGACAAACTTTCAGTACATTATATATAATTTGTAAATAAAGCACCCAGTCATGCCTCATGGGTAAAAATGGGTGTAATGCTGATATTTTTCTGAAATTAAAAATAATTTGTTCACTGGAATACTTTATAAACGAGTGTTTTAATCTTTAACTACATCCATGTTTGTCTGGTGTGAATGAGCAACTCTTGGTTATCATAACACTAACTATGAAATATATTATATTAAATAGTTTAATATAATGGTCAATGTTTTGCACTGCCATGCGTACTGTGTTTATACTCATAATTGTTTTATTCCTGTTTTGTGGTATTGTGTCAGAAGTTCAAATTTGGCATTTTGAAACAGTGTATTAATGTTTCACTCTTGACCTCAGTGCCTATTTACAGGCTGTATTTAGTCTGTGATATAAGGGAGAAAATCCCATAGAGCACTGAAAAACAAGCAGTGTGCAGTCTCTATTGCATTTCCCCCTCTCTGTTCAAGAGGACACATGATTATTTAATGGCGTTCTAGATGTTGGGAGGGAAAATAGCTGTGAACTGCAGGCTTTGTTTCCCAGTCCACCTGGAGCTACAGGCCGTGTCATGTGGAGCGTTCATGTGAGGTGTCGCCACTCTGGGGCTAAGAACAAGTGCACCTTCAGGCTTCTTTGCATGCTCATACAGCCTCAGTTTCCCTTATTTACATCCTGTCTCATCTTACATATTAAAACCCATGCTGTGTTTAAAGAGTTGGAAGTTCCCAAGATATTCATAATCTAGTCTAATACGGTGCAGACAGATGTGAGATTCAAACAGTAAATCAAATCAAAGTTTAGGTAAACTCAACACAAATCCACTATCACATGGAAAAATGTAATCATGATATATTTTCCTTACTTTTACACTTTCCATTTTTGAATTTCAAGTTGAATTTTTAGAGGCTGATTCCGTTGGTAATGATACAAAACAAGAGGTTTCCTTTCTCACTTGATAAAAAGTATCGCTGATAACTCAGTTTGAATACTGTTCAAGTGTTTGACCAGCCTTGTTTTTGAAATTATCCCTTTATAATTGTGAAGGAATTCAAGAAACCAGGACAAGTTTAAATGAACCTCGGAAGGCCGTTTTTAGTTAAGATTAAAAATCATTGTACGGAGGCTGCATTGCCTCCTCTTTAACTCAGTTGACTCGGTTCCACTGGCAATTTGATTTTGAATCTAGATGTTATCGCAATTGCTATAGAGGCAGAAAATGTCAAACACTGGATATATTGTGGTCTTATGAGGGCTTAACTACTAGAACCTTAACCCTACATTCACACCGAGAGCAGTAAAATTTGCTCTGGCTGCCGTGCTATAAGCGCTGTTGAATATTGTGGATGCTCTGACGTAACTGAAGTAGTCAAGTGAGTTCATTCTGAATGCTTGGTCTTTCAAACTATTTATAAAAGAGGCTTCAAACACACTTCATTGTATAATATTAACGCAGACTTTACAGCATGAAAAGCAAAAAAAACCAGCCTAAGTTATATAGGACTGTTGATTGTGACGACAGGGGTAATTTTTCTCTGTGAAATGTGGCTGGCTGTTTCACTCCTTCACTAATATTTATCATTTGATTGCATCCATATAATTGGTCACATATTAATAAATAGCTGTTGTATTTTTGTTTAATTATGTTAAGATAATAATTGATGTTTTAAAATAGTTTTACATGCGTTGGTGCTAAAGTTCATGGGCAGTTTCCCCATTTTCCTATTTAACACCAAATGTTTCATCTTTATTCCTGTAAGCAAACAGGGCACATCATAAAAGATGGTGAACCACCACTTTTATATTGGGGAACAAAAGTTTTCATGGTTGTGTTCTTTGCAATGCTCTTGAGTAGAACTCTGTATTGTGTCACCAATGCAGTATGTCACTTGAGCATTTCCAGCAGAATTTAGAATAATAGGTGAATAGAGGATTTTTTTTTTAAACCCACAAAATGTTATAAATGCCACTTTTATGGTTTCAGCCATGACTTTTTTGTTTTATTCATATGCAGAGAGGAACATGGCCATTAACTAAAGCTGATATTATTTAACTGACATTTTTAGGAGAAATAGATTGTAGCCTGGAAAGTAAATGCTTTGGTTTTGACTCTGAATAGCAGCACTTTTTTTTTTATTTAAAGGCTGAGATTAAAGTGTAACTTCCCAACTTAATGCAATGCAGAAATCACACTTTTCTTCATACGTTTGGATACATTTACATACTAATATTACATTGTTGGATGCTTTATTGGAAATTTGCGATCAATGACCACATTGATCTGTGACCTGGAAACATTAGAAAATGCTGACAGTCTTCCCTGATGATGATCTGTAAACCAGGGAGTACTATTATCAGTTCCTGTCACTAATGCTCAGTCTGGGTAACTGAGGGTTAAAACTCCATAGTTAGAATAGTAGGAATATTTGTTTGCTTGTATTTTGTTTTTATCATATGTTTAATGGTTGTAAGCTTTGCTTGATCTTATGTGGAATTTTTCTCTTTTTCACTTTATTTTTTTTGTATTTTCTAATTCTCTGTAGTGCCTGCAGGAAAATGGCATATTGGATAAAACATAATGAACCTGATGATCACAAAGTTGCATTTTTAAACCCCCTCTTACTACCACTGTGTTCCTGAGCAAAATATATAACCTTCCGTTGCTCCATGGGACTTTTCCTGTAGGTAATGATAGCAAGTTGCTCTGGATAAGGGTAGCAAAATATAGAATGTAATAAAGATGAGTACTTGTGTATATATAGTATGTAGTTATGCATGCTTATAATACCATTTATCTGGTGCGATAGTTCCTTTGTTTGATTATGTTTTGTTTTATTGCACTCTTATGCTCTGGTCTTCATGTTGAGGAGCCTAAATGCAACTCTTCAGTTGTATTTGAAAGTTTGGGCACATCTGGTCAAAGTACTTTATTTGTTAGGACATTAATACTGCTCCAGATTGGAAAGTGCATTGAATGTTCTTTGGGGTTAAAATGCAGGTTATTAATTTGCTTAATGTATTGGGGGAGAATAAACAGCGTATGGACACCCTTACATAAGTTTGGGCACCCTTTAAGTCAGTGCTGAGAAATATTCTATATATTCTTTTAAAAACCCACATATATCACAGCTGTTACCTCTAATTTTTATCAAATTTATTCCTAAAATACTATATGTCTGTAGGAATTGGCATTTTATTTAGCTTTTTTTTTAAGACTAAAATTACTGTTGCTAATGGGCCATTAAGCTTTGACTCTCCTCATTCTCTAGACCAGCAACTGGGAATCATCAGGATGATATACGACAGCATCACTCTGATATCCCAGTTCATTAGCAGCATCCATCTGACATCCCAGTTCATCCCTGTAATCCCAGTTTAAACAGTACTGAGTGTGATTATTTGCCAAAGATGAGAAAACAGGCCTCTAGCTGATCGAAGGGACGGGTAGCTGCTGCCATGCACGAACCTACGGTGGCCCCATATGTGCAAGGGTGTCTGACCATATTTTAACAAACAGCAAATTTTGGACCACAGTACTTGAACCAACTATCTGCTTGAGAAACAAATGCCACAGCACCAAGAAGATACCTCATCAGACAGGACTTCATGGTTTACACCACCCAACAGGTTAGTGATCATTCCGTCAAGGTAAAGATGTTCACTCAGAGCCACTCCTCTCAACCCTAGGGCCCTGTGCAAACAGGTGGGGTGAGACTGAGTTATGTGTTTTTATATTCTTGAGGAGGAGGGATATAATTGTTTCTTGGTGTGGTGATGGGGGACTAGAGGAGAGATGTTTCATTTGTCTGAGGGGTATTTTTGATCTTCTGATTAGGAAAGGGTGAACAGAAACTAAAGGGGGTGGTGATTCTTCAGTTCAGCCCAGGCCATTTGACAGTGCTGTGACTGCAGCTATTCCCCAATCCTCTATGAATAGTACACGTTGCTGTTGTTATTAATATTAATACAGTGAGTATGCCATGGTCCTGGTTTCAGCTGTTAAGCAACTGTACTGTTTGTAAGGTTGGATATGCTGGCAGCCAGCTTAGACTAAAAACATCACTGGGATAAGTGATGAAAAGTTTCTTACACTAAAACGTTGGTGTCCAACTTTCTGCCTCAATGTATTTATTTTATATCCATAGTTTAGATCCATATTTGTCTGCCTTCACTGATAACTGATATATTTACCTTGACTTGAGCAATTTAAATTCTGCTCTAAACTTCTAGAATCACTTAGTTAAATGTGAATAACGTTTTTAAATAATCCATTTGTATAGAGCCTGGCCCAGAAACTGTGAATGGGAAGGAGCGTTCATTTCTGAACCCTTTTCTCGGATGGGAACGTAAACCAGCCAGCCAATCACAGCACAGATATTACCCGCCCAACCAATCAAAGTGTAGGAGGCGGGGTTTGGAAAATTAACATGGATGGTTAACATTTTCAGCTAATTTGCACTTAATGGAGATAAGCAAATTCAGTTCTGTAATACCATGTACTTTCTGCAAGTCGTCCCAGTGCCAGTCGTGCTAAGCTTAGGAAATGTGGATGAATGAAAAGTTCATCATCCTGGTGAGAGGGGGGTTTGAGCTAGATGGTGTCATGAGAACGACGGATTCCCCCTCTCAGTCATGCGGTTGGTTTGTAAGAAAGGAGGAGTTTGATTATCTTCCTTTTAAGAGGAACAACTCTCAGGCGAGCCGGCGTCTTAGCTGGCATTTTCTCCCACAGACGAGAGAGCATTTCATCCACTTATCTTTTTTAAAAAGTGCATGTAAGGCAGAGCCCCCAGCCGAACGCACCTGAACTCGTGCAGGCTCCTCTGATGGCCAAGAGCACCCTGCTTTCATATGGAGCAATTGGAGAGACCCTGGCGTTGGAATTGAGTTATTTTTCGTTTTAGATGCGGGTCTGATTATACAATAAAGTAATTTGTGTGGTTACCAAACCAGCAGATTATATTAGACAGAAGCAGGAGTGTTTCAGAAGGGAGTCCTGGACTGATTTTCGGAAGCCACAGTCACTGCTGGAGCCCAACAACCCGTGACCCGCCTGGAATTAACCTCCAAACAAAGGTAAGACCTAGATTTTTTCCTTTTATTTCTTTAATATTTTTTCTATTTATTTTAATTTAACTGACATTTTGGTGGAGAAAATGCGCAGTGAGAAGGTTGGAGGTTTAAATATGAAGGTTTAGAATGTGAAGAATGTGAAGGTTTAAAAGGTTTAGAATGTGAAGAATTTGAAGGTTTAAGAAAAGTAATAGTTTTCAGATTACATCTTTCACTTTTTACATCAAAAGTAGGAATAACAATTTTCTTTTAAAAATTTTATTGTTTATTGTTTCATTATAATTATAATGTTTTGTCGTAACTAAAATTGAGACCAGTCATGATTGATACCATCCTTAAAAGTGAAAAAGGAAACACGCGAGACAGCGAGTTTTTTGTATTACCACTAAAGATTAAATCAAATGATAGACACTTCATAAAATGTAGTTGGTATGTCAGCTTTTATTCTGGTCAAACATTTTAAACTTGATACAAGAATTCGGAATAAATGAATGTGTTTTTAGGCTTGTATGTAAGCCAGTATGACTCAGTTATCATATTTAATGTGTTTGTTTTGTTTGTTAATTTTTAAATTTTTATTTATTTTTGTTTGTTTCTTTGTGTGTGCCCACGTGTCGCCCTGTAAAAGAAAAATCATCTCCTTCATTTGGCACCAAAGAAGACCCAATCAGCCCTCCCCCGTCCCCCTTCATCGGAAACATGAACGATACTCTGCACCACCACTTCACCTTAAGGGTCCAGGAGCACAGCCCCTCTGAAAACGGCTCAATGAACGGGTCCATGGGGGACGGGAACGCAACGGGCATCTCCCAGATCATGATCCCGCAAGAGCTCTTCCTCATGTTGGGCCTCATTAGCCTGGTGGAGAACATACTGGTGGTGGCGGCCATCGTGAAGAACAGGAACCTGCACTCGCCCATGTACTACTTCATCTGCTGCCTGGCCGTGTCCGACATGCTGGTGAGCGTAAGCAACGTGGTGGAGACCATGTTTATGCTGCTGACGGAGCACGGCGTGCTCGCAGTCACGGCGGTGATGCTGCGACACCTGGACAACGTCATCGACGTGATGATCTGCAGCTCGGTGGTGTCCTCGCTCTCCTTCCTCTGCACCATCGCCGCCGACCGCTACATCACCATCTTTTATGCGCTGCGCTACCACAGCATCATGACCACTCGGCGCGCCGTGGCTGTCATCGTGCTCGTGTGGCTCGCCAGCATCACGTCGAGCTCGCTCTTCATCGTCTACCACACGGACGACGCCGTGGTCGCCTGCCTGGTCACCTTCTTTGGCCTGGCACTCGTCTTCACCGCCGCTCTGTACCTGCACATGTTCGTGCTGGCGCGCGTGCACTCGCGCCGTATCCGCGCGCTCCACAAAAGCCGGCGCGCGGCGGCCACTAGCATGAAGGGTGCCGTCACGCTCACCATCTTGCTCGGCGTGTTCGTCGTGTGCTGGGGACCCTTCTTCCTGCATCTCATCCTCATCCTCACCTGTCCTACAAACCTGTACTGCAAGTGCTACTTCAGCCACTTCAACCTCTTTCTCATTCTCATCATCTGTAACTCGCTCATAGACCCCGTCATCTACGCGTACAGGAGTCAGGAGCTCAGGAAGACCCTCAAGGAGCTTGTGCTCTGCTCCTGGTGCTTCTAGATGTAAATGAACTTTGAAGTTAAAAACATCACGAAGTTAGGGACTTCTTTTGCGCATCGTTTTACGCACTGAATTTTGCGCGTTCTCTGCGCGCATATCTACTACTTAACATGACAAATGATAACTCTTCTCAACCCCTATTTTAAGCACATGTTGACATTCAGCCCTTCCCTCGCAACACCAGCCGGAACTGTCCTTCGAGGACCTGAGTAAAGAACATTAATAGAGGAGGCCTGTTGAACCACTGTGGACCTTGGATCTGTAAACAGTCACTGCTCAGTGGAGTATTCGCATTCACGTAAT
>JBBMFX010000017.1:6378035-6390226 GCA_037832545.1 Rhabdalestes septentrionalis
ATCTATCTATCTATCTATCTATCTATCTATCTATCTATCTATCTATCTATCTATCTATCTATCTATCTATCTATGTTCTTTTCTGTTGCACTGTCATTATGTCTATTGTTCTATTGTGTTGGCAGAAAATTAATTCATTTATTTATGGACCATTTCTATGGGTACATTATTCATGTATAATGCATGTATGAAATGAGCAATCGTATTATTTACATACATTTATTTCTGTGCAAAACTATTTCAGCATCTTTTAGAAAAGCAGCCATGTCATGGTACCCTTTTTTTGGCAGACTGGGTGGAGAAATCAAATCCATCCACCCTCTTGCCGCACCACATCTTTGATGACCTGACTTCCTTCATCAATTGCTGCCTGATGCTTTTTTTCTGTCTGCCTCTTATCTCTATGTCCTGTTATTCCCTTTCCCTCTCTTTCACTATTGCCTTTCATACTCTTCTCTGTCTGTTGGACTGCTACCATACCCACCTCCTTAGCCCCCTGAGGACTCTTGTCTCTCTCAGCAGCAGTCTGACGGCCTCACCTGTCTTTTCTGTTGCTGGAAGATCAATCTGCCTTTAACTCTAACAGCTGCTGCAGGAACACTAACACTTAATTAGTTCAGAGCTACAAGACTCAATACTTTTGCTTATATATTTATAATACTATTACTGTTACACTAGTACATATTAAATGTATTAAAGACAAATTTTGTTACTTTTTTAAAAATCATTTTTGTTTCTTTTCGATTACCATTATATATACTTTAATACTACCAAAATAGTTCAGAATGTTGTAGATTAAAATTTGGAAGATCTTTTCAAAAATAAATACCAATCCAAGAGCTGATTCTTCAAAGTCATTTAGTGACAGTGTATGGTATTTCTGTGTGCAGTTCTGGGAGGTGATCAGTGATGAACATGGCATTGACCCCACTGGAAACTACGTAGGTGACTCAGACCTGCAGCTGGAGAGGATCAGTGTCTACTACAATGAGGCTTCTTGTGAGTCAGAATGACTGCTCCTGTTGAACAAGATTTTTATACAAGCAAATTCCATTTAATCACAGTCAATCTCTTATTCACATTAATGACCAGGAAATTAAATCAGCAGACTATTAAAATGTATGTCAATCTTTTGTTAAAAAAATTGAAGGGAGAGTCTGGAAATTGTTTTTTTTCTTTTTATTTGCAGAGAAAGCAACATCTTATTTGTCAGGGTCATTAAAGGACCTGTCAGGTCTTGTTAAACTATTACATTTGTATACTGCCCATTTATTGTAATTTGATCTCTTTCCAGCCTCCAAATATGTTCCCAGAGCAATCCTTGTGGACCTGGAGCCAGGCACCATGGACAGTGTTCGATCTGGAGCTTTTGGACATCTCTTCAGGCCTGATAACTTCATTTTTGGTCAGTACATAGTGTAGATACCTACTCCAGCCTACCCGACTGAAAATAATTAAACCGTTTATGACAAACTGAATGCCCTCTAGTGGTTAGCTACGGCAAACGATTGCCCATTGTGGTCTACTAAATGCATCTGAATGTGAAACTAAATTAATGTTAATAGCTTTGTTGTTCTGTCATGCTTTTTTAGTAAGATTTAACAAGATACCAATAAACGGGTTAAAATTGTTGGTTTGTTTTCAGGCCAGAGTGGAGCAGGTAACAACTGGGCTAAAGGCCACTACACAGAGGGAGCAGAGCTGGTGGACTCAGTGTTAGATGTGGTGAGGAAGGAATGTGAGAACTGTGATTGCCTGCAGGGCTTTCAGCTCACCCACTCCTTAGGCGGAGGCACGGGGTCCGGCATGGGCACCCTGCTTATCAGCAAAGTAAGGGAGGAGTACCCTGACCGAATCATGAACACCTTCAGCGTAGTGCCTTCCCCTAAAGTGTCTGACACAGTGGTGGAGCCCTACAATGCCACCCTGTCCATCCATCAGCTGGTGGAGAACACTGATGAAACCTACTGCATTGACAACGAAGCTCTCTACGACATCTGCTTCCGCACCCTAAAATTGGCCACTCCCACCTATGGTGACCTAAACCACCTGGTTTCAGCCACAATGAGTGGGGTCACAACCTCACTGCGTTTCCCAGGGCAGCTTAATGCTGACCTTCGCAAGCTGGCTGTCAACATGGTCCCCTTCCCTCGTCTGCACTTCTTCATGCCTGGTTTTGCTCCTCTAACAGCACGAGGCAGCCAGCAGTACCGCGCCCTAACCGTGCCTGAACTTACACAGCAGATGTTTGATGCCAAGAACATGATGGCTGCCTGCGACCCACGCCACGGCCGCTACCTCACTGTGGCGACAGTGTTCCGAGGCCGCATGTCCATGAAGGAAGTGGATGAGCAGATGTTGGCCATCCAGAGCAAGAATAGCAGCTACTTTGTTGAATGGATTCCTAACAACGTGAAGGTCGCTGTGTGTGATATTCCTCCCAGGGGGCTCAAGATGTCCTCCACCTTCATTGGTAACAGCACTGCCATCCAGGAACTGTTCAAGCGCATCTCCGAGCAGTTCACTGCCATGTTCAGGCGTAAGGCTTTCCTGCACTGGTACACTGGTGAAGGCATGGATGAGATGGAGTTCACAGAGGCTGAAAGCAACATGAACGACCTTGTGTCTGAGTACCAGCAGTACCAGGATGCCACAGCTGAGGAAGAGGGAGAAATGTATGAGGATGATGATGAGGAGTCTGAGGCCCAGGTCCAAAAGTGAACATACAGTCCAGAAGTAGCAAACTTCATCCCCATATCTATTGCTCTACAGTCAGCTCAATCTCTGAGCATGCTGCTGGTTTAGTATTTCAATCTAATCTCTCTCACTGCTAGTTTAACCTTCATATTAACCATTAGTGCCCATTCAAAAACAGTAGCTCCCTTTACTGTGCCATTACGGCTTCTTTATGTTACTGTACTTGTTGTTGAGAATACTGTCCACTGACCAAACTTAAATAAAGAAATCTTTCAATTGAACTTGATGAGTGCAGTCAACTGTGAAATTCTTCCATAAAACCTTAAATAATGAGTAATGTAATGAAATTGAACAATTGATGCTATAAATGCATTTTTTGTAGAATCTGTTTTAGGTAGGTTGGCAGAAATCCTATTTAACCTAATAATTGAATATGAACCATTCTTGTTTGTTCATTAGAATTAGTTATATTTTTAATTTCAAACAAATGTTACTGTGTTATTGTGTATGCTGTACAATTTCTCATCACACTGAATAGGACTCTTGCAAAAAGCTTGTCAATAACATAATCAGAACTGTGCTGTGATGGACTTGCAATGTGTCCACAGAGTGTTTCCTCGTCTTTTGTTTTGTGAGTGCTTAGATAGACTCCACAGGACCCTTGTTTCCTTAAGCAGCTCAGGAACTTTAAAAACAAGTATTTGAGTAAAAGCAGGACTAAGAAAATTAAAATGAAAAATAAGAGCACAAGAAAAGAAATAAGTAAAAAACAAATACATGATAACCAAATGAAGTTGGAAATAAAACATTAAACAAAGTAATGGAATGTAATTTATATTTTTACAGAATTGAAGGAATGGTAGGACAATGGTTGGAAAATAGATTATTTCAGAGTGTCATGTCAGGCTTGCAAGGTGGACACAACTGCAGGAGAAAGCTTAAGATACAAATTGAGTTTTTAATGAACACAAATACTCGAGTGAGCTTCACAGAGCTCCAAAAGAAAACAAGCTTCTCAATGAACAAACACAGGAACCGATCCTGGAGGACACATCTTCATGACAAGGGGGAGGTGCTTGACTACTCAGAGACACTAGCCCTGTGTTCAAAAAAGTATACTCGTTCACTTGTTCACTGCATAGTGTTTGCAATATAGGGGGCTAACTAGTTAACAAGGGGAGGTGACATTTAGTTAATTTTGGACAGTTGGGATGTTACGTTTTTACAAATGTTTGCTTAAATAGTGCACTGGATCTTGGCAATTTATCTCTGTCACTTAAACACACTCTTGTTTCTCTAGTCCAGACACGGCTCACACATGAGGCAGGGTCTGCGGGGCACGGTGACAGATGGATCCGTCTGGGGGGCATTACTGTCCTGGACATGTGCGCTCTCTCCCACACCCGCTCCACAATATGGTATCAGTCATCAGATTGACCATGGTCCCCAGGTTCTTGGAAAATGGATTCAGGATTCAAGATATTTATTTGTCACATGCATAGTCATACCACTGTGCAGATTATTTTAAGACAATTTAACTGAAGTATAAAATCTGGAATTAAGACACTAAAATAAACAAGGACTAAGAACAAGTATGTATATGCTTAATATAAGCACAATTGAAAAAAGGTTTTAAATCTAAAAGTTTCTAAAACACATGTAACGTAAGACTGGATATGGATATGTATTTAAATAAATTTAGCAGTAGGATTTACTATGTGCAAATGAAATGTGCAAATGGAATGTTAAAGTGCACTGTGCATTATTATCAAGCTAGCACAGCAATGTACAAAAAAGTTGAAAAAGTCAGTTACTGGGGTGGGATGAGTCCTTCAGTGTCCGAACTGCTCTGGACCAACATCTCTTGTTATAAATGTCCTGCAGGGAAGCTTTTCACTCCTGCACACAGCTATTCCCATACCAGGATGTGATGTTCTGTGTGAGGATGCTCTCCACAGTGCCTGAATAGAAAGTCCTGAAAATCACTGAAGAGACCCCGAACTTCCTCAGTTACCTGAGATAGCACAGGCGCTGCCTAGCCTTTTTGGACTGGACCTCAATGTGAGCAGTCCATGTCAGGTCTGAAGAGATGTGGACACTGAGGTATTTGAAAGATGACACTCTCTCCACTGGAGCTCCGATAATGTGTACAGTCTGCCTGGCACTATTGTGTTGAAAGCTGAGCTGTAGTCTACAACCAGCAGTCTCACATAGTTACCCAGCCTCTGGTCCACGTGGCTGAGAGTGGTGTGCAGGACGTGGGAGATGGCATCCTCAGTAGATCTGTTGGGTTGGTATGCAAACTGGAGCGGGTCTGTGGTGCTTGGAATGGAGGAGGAGATGATGTTTTTGACCAGCCTCTCAAACACCTTCTTTACTTCCGAGTCAGTGCGACTGGATGGTAGTCATTCAGGCATGAGAGCTTGTTGTTCTTGGTATCAGGGACAATAGTGGATCTTTTGAAGCACTGGGGAACCACAGACTTAGCCAGAGACTCATTGAAGATTGAAGTAAACACCCCTGCTAGCTGATCAGCGCAGCAGCACAGCAGTCGGCCGGTAATTGTGTCTGGTCCAGCTGGTTTTCTGGTGTCCACCTTTCTCAGCGCAGCGCGTACCTCATACTCTGCAGTGCTGGCCACTCGTTCTTCGCTGATGACCTCGCCGTCCTCCGTTGTCAGGCTGTAGTTAGCACTAGCCGCCTGGCTAATCTCGAAACAGGTGAAGAATTCGTTCAGCGTGTTGGCGATGATCGTAGCGATGTCCTTGACCTTGTAGTCAGTGATGACGCACTTTCCATTCCAAATGCCTCGTGTGGCTCTCTGGTGGAAGTGAGATTATAGACGCTCCTGGTACCTACGTCTGGCGTCTCTCACCATGCGCCAGACGCTGTAAGACCCCTGTTTGTAGGCGCACATGTCATCCATGGCGAGACCTACGTTGTGTGTCCACCCATGGTTTATGGTTTGGAAAAGTCTTGACTCTTGGCTCGATCTCCTCCACAAGCGCCCAGACAAAGCTAACTGCTATGTACGTAAACTCGCTGGCATTGTTTGCACATGACTGGAACATGTCCCAGTCTACGTCATCGATCGCATCCTGCAGCATAGCTTCTGATTGGGCAGACCAGCATTTCACCTCCCTCGTGACCATCTCTTCCCTGCGTATGTTCTGTTTATACTGGGGGATGAGGAAAATGGTGTTGTGGTCAGATTTCCCCGAAAGCTGGTTGAGAAACAGCTTTGTAGCCATGCTTGTATGCGGTGTAGCAATGATCCAAGGTTCTAGCTCCCCTCGTCGGACACGTAACATGTTGATAAAAGTTCGACATAACTTGTCTGAGGTTTGCTCTATTAAAGTCACCTACTACAATGAGGGCTGTGCTTGGATCTTTGTTCTGAAACCCACTCAGCACATCATGTAGTTTAGACAGAGCCGTACCTGTGTCTGCATGGGGAGGGATGTAGACGGCTGTGGTGATGACCGAGGTAAACGCACAGAGTAGATAGAACGGGCGGCACTTTATGCTCCTGTCCAAGTGAGGTGAACAGCCGCTGGAGATAGTGGAGATAGGCATCGCACCACTTACTGTTGACCATGAAGCACACTCCACCTTTGGTTTTTCCCAACTCTGCCGTCCTATCCGTTCGGAACACTGAGAATGTGTCAGATGGAGTTATGGCATGGTCGGGCATGGTGGGGGTCAGCCATGTTTCTGTGAAGCACAGAATATTGCAATCCCTCACGTCTCGTTGGAAAGTAACTCTGGCCCTTAGGTCATCCAGCTTGTTCTCCAGTGACTGTACATTAGCCAGCAGGATACTAGGCAGTGGTGCTCAATGCGCTTGTTGCTCAAACCTTCTTCCTTGTCTATGGACAGCGACAACGCACCGGCCTTTTCAGCACCTCAGACCCGTTAACTGAAGAGGCGACGGAGGGAAAAAGAACAGGTGAATTCTCAGTAGCCAAAAAAGTATTTGACAAATCTACTGCATCATTATATTTTTGAGAGAGAAACCCACAACCAATCCCATGACACGGACAATAAAGTGGGTTTCAGACCGAACGCGGCATGTGCTGCGCTCGCCGCGGGGCTTGCGCTTTCTCTTACAAATCAGCGTGTTGTGCTCAACACGCCGCTCTTGCCTTTGATTCTATCAGTCACGTGAAAGTGCGTCACGGCGCGCCGCGGTCAAAGTTCAACAAATTTCAACTTTGATTGCGGTGCGTGCACAAGCCCGCCGAGAGGCGCCACAGGAAACAATGGGTTTCGGAGCAAAATGCAGCGCATGCCGCGTTCAGTCTGAAACCCATTAATGGGTTTCGGAGCAAAGTGCAGCACATGCTACATTCGGTCTGAAACCCGCTTAAGGATTTTAATGAAACATACTTGTCTTGCCTAGGCACACCCTGTTCCTGTCAGCAGTTACAGTCATTCTTGTTATTAATGTGCAGAAGTTGTTTTAATTTAAACAATACTACAGGGTGGGCCATTTAAATGGATACACCTTAATAAAATGGGAATCAAACTTATTGGGGATTTCACAAGAAAAACAATAGTGTGCTTGGTCTTACCATATCACACTATTATAAGTGGTCAGAAACTTGTAAATAACTCATGAAAGAATAAAGATACGTTAAAACCAAGTCTACTGTCCACAGGTAATATTGCAGTACAGTCAGTAAACATAGGGATATCCTCCATTCAAGTCAAATTTTTAAGCAAGCCAAACTAGTATTAACACAAAGAAATCTGTAAATAAATCGATATCGGATCGAGAACTGAATCGGATCATGACTTTGCGAATCGGATCGATTCAGGAAATCAGCAACAATACCCAGTCCTACTTGCATGTGTTGATTTGGAGGAAAACCCGAGCTGATTTCCAGTGGTGTGTGTTCTTCTATTCCTTAAGAGGAGTGAATTCTTTAAGGAAAGATTAACAGGGCCTTCCAAACACCCCCACCCCCTAAAAGGACGAGTTTGGCATGCACGCAGCAACTCCGACGCCCCCCAAACACCGACCACCACGCACAAGCCCCCCCTCCCCCAAACTCCGCCCCCACACGTCCCTCTCACATAAAATATGCGTCTGACACCCCTGAGTATGTTGTATATAACGAATTGGCCACATATTTAGATCAGTGAAGGCAAAAAAGTTAGGGAGCAAGTTCAAATAAACAGCACAAAAGGATCAAGTCCAAAAATCCACAACTCATGATTGCCAATATTTGTAAGTGAATTTACAGAATACCAAAATTGCTTCTTTTAAGTAGACTTGGGAGCTGTGATCTCTTCTGTGTAAAGGATGTAAAGCATAGTAATGTGATTCTGAACTGCAAAGTCAGCAGTTATTGACATTATTTTAATTCAAGGATATTGGGCATTGATCAGAAATACAGTGCAAAATTGCTTTCGGAGAGGGGCCGGTTGAGGGCCTTAATTCACTTCTACTGTCACAGATCGCTCCGCTGGAGTAAGGGAAGGGGAGAACGCAATCAGTAGTGATACTGGCTTTTAATGAAACACAAACAATGATAACAAACAAAATGGGGCAAACACAAAACATACCAGACCAGTGTTCCTCAAACTAACAAAAGAACAAAACAGAAATGCCTACTTCACTCGGTGCGGCCAGGGGGATGTAAACAAGGTACAGATGGTGTAACAGGGTCAGGGAATAACGGGAGGAACACGGGCCTAGGAAGGAAGAACATAAACCATTAGTCAAACACTGAAAACGATACAGAAAACAGAGTAAGACAAAACCAAGACTAATCCAGGAGACATAGAACAAGAACACCGCAGATTTACAAGCAGAACAGGAACGTGGCAGGGATGAGAGCAAAGCAGACAGATAAATAAAGTCACTGAGACAAAAGACAGGGGACAACAAGCATGAACCAAGACAGATACTGAAGATGATAGACCGAGACAGACTCAACGGACAATGGGATCGACTGGGGTTTAAATAAGGAAAATAAACGAGACACAGGTGAGACGCGAGGGAAATGAGAGGCAGGTGAAAGTAATGGACTGGACGCGATATACATGGAGTAGACACACTAGGAAGGGAAAGAAGGAGACAACATTGGGTGGAAATAAAGGGACGAACGGGAATACATGGGGAGAGAGGAAAAGGGGAATCTAATATTCAGGGGACAAGGACCGGGGACGATGGGACGAGGACGGTGGCGAGGACAAGGTGACCATCACATCTACAGATGTACTGGCCCAGAGAATCCAGAATTCCAGCTTAGATATAATAAAACAATAAATGAGATTAAGGGCTTTAATTTGGTTATTTGGCTATGGTTCTAAGCTGATCAAATCTGTACAAGTTCAAATTTAAATGTAAATTTGTAGACAGGGGACCACATCCATTACACTAGTGACAAACAGTGTTGGGCAAGTTACTTCAAAATTGTAATGTGTTGTTTATTACTTGTTACTGTCATTTCAAAGTAATTAGTTACATTACAATATTACTGTTTATAATGTAAGGCATTACACTTCTTTTGCATTACTTTTAAGTTATCTTGCCAAAATAACTGGAAATATGGATTTGGCCATGTAAATGATGCTCATTACACCCAGTTACTTCATAACACAGCCAGTGGAAGGTGACAGTACTATCCGATGTTAAATCAGCTGCAGGTTCACTCATCTTTAGGGTGAACAGATTTGGGAAGCTGGGCCGTGGTCCAGGGGTTGTTAAATGTTTAATGCGCATCTCGACCACATGCATCTCGGGCCGCCGGCCGTTCTGGACTTTTAGGTTCTGAGAGATGCCCATAACGTGACGACGGTTTAGGCAGCTCAAAATCCCGAAGGATTCTAAAATTCCAACGGGTTGGACACAGGTCTCAAAAACAAGACATGTCTGCGAAAAAGAGGACGTCACCCTACTCTTCTGTCTGTCTGACTACAAGAAGTGAAACATTTTGTCGAATGTATATGAAGGAAAAAAAATTGGTTTTTCCAATTTAAAAATGCATTGTAACACAAATTACGGACATTTGTACCGAGTACAATCTTACCAATTTTTGTTCTGTAATGCCTTACGTTACCGCATTACAGCGACAAGCAATGCATTACAGTAATTAGTTATTCCCAACACTGGTGACTAAGTTGGGAGGGATAAATCTAATTATTTACTTACTTATGTGAAAGGAAATTCCTTGTCAATTGAACAGTTAAAATAGGTTCTTCGGGTGCTCTTTTAAGTACAGCTGGATGGTAAAACTGTGTGTCTTCTGCATTACAGTGATATTGATGATTCTATTTATCAAAAGGGAAGCTTTTATGATGAGAACAGAAGAGCCCCTAAAACTGAAACTTGGGGAACCCCACTTTGTATAAGAATTTCTTTTTTTGATGAGGAAGGTTCTTTCGTTCTTGAATGTAACTGTGGGTTCTGCAGACCTATCTTGCCCAACAGAAGTAAAATAAAAGAATGTAATTTTATCCAGTAGTGTGAAAAAATCAAATCTGTTCTCCTTCTTTTGTATCTGCTCTCCGTTTCCTGATTTATGAGAACAAGTTTCTTATAGGAAATTAACAAAGAGTTTCAGATGCAGAGTTTCATTAAAAAGGTCATCACCGACTGTGAAGGCCCAAGTGAAGATGACCTAGATGGTGTTTAAATATAACAGCTGTCCCTGGAGCCTGACGTGCACCTCAGACATAGCATAAATGAAAAACAGTGAGAAGATGGAAACTCTTAAAGGAGCCCTTCCTTTCTCTCTTCTGGTAGTGACAAAGCGGGCCAGTTAGAAGGATCACATGCTGATGCCGCAGCAGTTTGCACAGCCTACGAAGTAGACACACAAACAGAGCAGGCTTTCATAAGCACACTGACCCTTCTGAAATCTTTTGACACGCAGTGTCCTAAAAAAAAGGGTTTTATGCCTACAGCTTAATTCCAGTACCATCTTCCTGCTCAAGTACAAGTGTTTACGAATTTGTTACTTCTGTTTTCTCACAAAGTGGATTTCTGAATGTAAAGAAATGCTGTAATCCTAGATTGACACTTAAAAAATCAGGCCTTGGTATTTTCACATCCCCACTTCCACCCAGGATTCATGAGTTCGTCATTTCAGATTAAATTCTGTTTTCCATCCTTACTGCTTCATCTGCTTTATGGAGAATTCAGTAGACCTCAGAAAGGGATTGTAGCAGGAAGGATGCTAAAAAGTAATTATGTAGCTGCAGTGTGTGCCCTTGAATAACACTACTGGGCTAATTTCCTGTAATAAAGGAAAATGGATGCTAAATCATTCAGGACTGCATTATGTTTGGCCATTTAGATGCAGGAACAGATCAATGCCTCAAAGGTAGCCAATTCCCCTGAGATGCAGATCCTCATGGGTGCATATCAGCTCCAGTCTGTCTTCTTTGAAAATGATTTGAAAATTGTCTACATTGTTATGCCAACTGGGTGTTTGTTTGTTTAGTTTTTTTCCTCCAAACCTGCCTTAGCTAATCAATGTCTTATACAGAGGTGCGTATTAATGACATTTACTAAAAAATTGGATGGCCTTTTATTTTTCAATTTACAGTTAACACATAGTAGTTTTATTCTGCTCAATTCAAGGAAAGCTATCTAATTTTTATTCTAACATTCATTCAATCGTGTTAGTCACACAAAAAGTGAAGAATATCACTAAATAAACTGAAGTTAATGTGCTGATGCCAACTACAAACACTCATATAATAGGCTTGCACTTAAACAATGAATCAGCAAATAACTGCACACAAGAAAAACAATCTTTAATTCAAATACAATCTAACCTCCATTCTAAGCTGCTTTGAGTCTTCATTCTTTTTGCTTCATCAACACAGGCAAACATTTTCTTCTCTGTGCACTTTTCATTCTCATCCGTCATGGCTTTTTGTTGTTTCTTTGTTCCTTTTTCATGGCATCATTGAGATCATACTTTTTTGTTTCACCAAAGCCTAACTGGCAATCACTCCCTAATCTTTTGAGAGTTCCCTGGACATCACTTTATCTTCTTTGTCTCTCTTACTTCTGCTCTTCACTTTTCATTTTCTTTTCTATTACTTCATCCATCTTCAGTAGAAGACTTTGTAGTTGCAGATTATCACATTCGAAGATTCATCGAGTTCTTTTTTTGACACCTCTGTGTTCTCTATGGGAAGTTCCTCCAGACCTGTCTTTCTGGCTTCAAAAGATTTTGAAATCAGCCATTCCACTGTCCGGAAGATAGTCTACAAGTGGAGGGCTTTCAAAACAACTGCCAACATGCCCCAAGAGTTCACCCCAAGAGCAGACCGCAAGATGCTAAAAGAGGTCTCCAAAAACCCTAAAGTGTCATCTCGAGAACTACAGCAGGCTCTGGCTACTGTTGATGTAGAAGTACATGCCTCTACAATCAGAAAGAGACTGTACAAGTTTAACTTGCATGGGAGGTGTGCAAGGAGGAAACCTTTGCTTTCCAAGAGAAACATCGAGGCCAGACTGACATTTGCCA
>JBBMFX010000017.1:6398905-6429843 GCA_037832545.1 Rhabdalestes septentrionalis
ATAATATTTAAATGGCACTACACTATGACAGACTATGTAGAGCAGGGGTCTCAAACCTCTCCAGAAAGAGCCGCTTAACATACCAGTTGTTTATTTTTGGGGATTGTTATATCTCTTTCCACAAAATTGTGAAACCTTTAGATCATGTCTGTTTTGTCATGTAAAATATATACATAAAGTAAAGTAAATGTGTTGTGTCTGAATACTGATGATGAGAAGAATGTGCTAGGTTATGATTGTGACTTGCACAATGTGTGCTGTTAATAGATTTAGGTTTTTATGCCTTATTCTGGTGCGGCGAAAAAGAGGGAATGTAACACAGTGACTGTAGATGATTTACCTTTTCTCTTGTATGGGTCATATGGATTAGTAATCCATTGGCTTTGCATTTGTGTTGAAAGGTTAAAACTGTTATATAACAATAAATTTTTTTCTTGTGGCATGAGGAGTGAGGAGTGAAGGGGAGATTATTCCTTACAGAATAACAAGCCTTGCATAAGGCTTATGCAAGTTTAGATTTTGTTATTGTACTGGTAAGTTTCTCTGAGCACAGGTGTTTACTTGTTTCCAGTGACTGGAACTGTGTTCGAAACGTGCACTCGTTCACTCGCTCACTCATTTACTACATAGTGTTTGCTATATAGGCGGGTTAACTAGTGAACAAGGGGAGTCGATTTTCAGGTAATTTCAGACACTTGGGAGGTTAGGTTTTCACTAACTGTTTAAATAGTGCACCAGATCTTTGCAGTTTATCTGTCGCATAAACACACGTCTTGTCTCTCCATGTGGACCTATGACACGGCTATGTTGCATTCAGGATGATAAATATTTGAGCAAACTAAATATTTGACCATGTAGTGAATAGCTTTCTGAGCTCTGACCAGCGAACCCCCTCAACTCACACTTAACCGAGTCAGCACTGAGGAACAGCAGGAGGGAACATCTGAGCTGTGTTCGAAAAGCGCACTCGTTCACTGGCTCACTTATTCACTATATATGTGTATTCATGTATTCACTATATATGTGTATTCAAGTGTCTGGACACTAGATTTTGGCATGTTGCACAGTGCACTTTTTTAATGCACTAACTAGTTGGTGAAATTGACTTTTGGAATTTCACACTTAACTACAAAATGGCTGATTCACTACATTGTGCCCTACATTGTGAATAAGTGCACTTTTCGAACACAGCTTGGGTGTCTGCTGCTGCCTTAATCCATTAGAGTAGGAAAAAAGTCTCCAAAGGTAAAAAATAATGTGATTATCCAGTACAGACGCTGACCTAAAGCTCTGGTGATAGTCACAAATGCAAGAGTTATAGAATCAGCCAACAACATAGTTTGCATGGGTGATTTGATGCACACATGGAATGGATATAAAGGTATATGCTGTAAACACACATCCTTGAAGGAACGAGAAAAGCAGTTGTTTTAGATATCTTCATCTTGTCAGAATAGTAATGTTAGAAACAAACCCGAGTTGAAAGGAATAAGCTAAGAGATCTGCATAATATCACCACTATGCACATGTGAGCATTATTTAAATATTAGAGAAATGTTGGGGCATCACTTGCTTAACTGTTCTCTGTTTGTATACTTTGGCACAGCTTCAGGATCGACAGCACTTTGTAGAGAATGATGACATGTACAGTCTGCAGGACCTGATTGACATTTCCAGCGGTCGTCTCAGTTGCTCTCTCACTGAGATTCATACAACATTTGCAAAACACATTAAACTGGACTGTGAGGTGAGAGGCCAGCTGGGTAAAGTGGATATGAGACATGAGGAAGTGTACAGCATGATATTCCTTGCAGTTACTAAAAGTTTGACTGGGCATAACAGACTATTCAGAAGCATTGTATGTGTGTGTGTGTGTGTGTGTGTGTGTGTGTCTGTGTGTCTGTGTGTATATACAATTATTAATTACATTCTGTAAAAGGTTCTACAAGTGACCAAAATAAATGTATTAAGAATTTTCAAAAGAAAAGTTAAATTAAGTTAGCAGTACTAGTAAAAAAATTTGCTTCCTGGACTGTCAGGATTGCTCAAGAAATCATTCACTTTGTGAATTTCTACATTTCCTCTCAAAGTGCTGATCAAGTAAAACACATCTAAAATAACCAATAAGAGGCATATCATCTAATGCACAGTCATCTGTCTATTGTTATTTTCTTGTGCTCATTTTCATCATTCTCATCTTATCCTCCCTTGCAGAGATGCCAAGCCAAAGGATTTGTGTGTGAGCTCTGTAAGGAGGGTGACATTCTTTTCCCATTTGATAGCCACACCTCTGTATGTCATGACTGCTCTGCTGTTTTCCATAGGTAAGTCTTTAATTGTCATACAAGACATCCTTGCTTATGCATCTATTTTTACAAATGAGCTTTAGTTGCAGAAATTAGAAATCCTAAAATGTGTAATACAAATGATACAGCTTAGAATTCAGGTCAGACTGTGGTTTTGAGTTTGTCCAATGCCAGTTAATATATATGACATTTTTGGCAATTTGTATGTTAATATTGATCAATGCATATTAATGCACCTCTAAACTCTTTTCAGCATGTAATTGTTTACCTAAATCAAGGATTAAACATTTACGATGTTGACCACTGGCTGTTTATAAGAGATGGGTTCTTGGAGTCTGTTTAAACTTCACATGTCTTTGCTTGATTATATTGCTATCTGACTCTGAAAAGGCAGAGTGTAAATGTGGCCAAGATACTGTAGCGACTAATTTCTAGTTTGCTCACATAACTTCAGGAGAGTGTTTTTTCTGGCAGTTTGAATCTTTATTAAAATCTTTATTAAAATCACTAAGAATCAGGAAATACTGCCAAAATAATGCTTTTTGATTGCTGTAAATTACAGTGCCCCTGAAGAACCCAAAACAACCTGACCTGCAGTGCTTACAAAAATTAGTATATATATTTTCCAGTTCATATACTTATTTTATGAAATTAATATCACCTTATTTGTACTTTGCATTTAAAATACAGTTGAAGTATGAACACTTAATTATTGACAATATTTTGGCTCTCCCCAGGGACTGTTACTATGACAACTCTACGACATGTCCACGTTGTGCCAGAATGACAGAGCGTAAGCAAGAAGAGCCGGTGGAGCTGTAGCTGAAGAGACTGGTAGCGGCACAGCTTGTCACTGTGACGGCACTAAGCCCAGTGCCAAAACTGACATTGTGAGCATGCTAACATTACAGAACGAGAACATGTATTTGATATTAAGCTTCTCTTTATCTGTTGTTCTAATTATGATCACATATTTTGGTGCCATGCTTGTGTCTTGATGTTTTGCCATACTAAAGCATAGTTGTGATTGGAAGGCAGAACTCACTGAATGAGAGCTGAAGGCTGAACTCACTGAATGAGAGTTGGGGTGGACCTCTAGGCCTTGTTTGCACGTATATGTATGCAAGTGAACCTGGTGACTGAAAATATAACACTACAAGTGTTAGGAACATTTGAACACAGTTTGACATAAGTTCTGTAAGATATAATGTTGGTTTCCCATGTAATTGCTACTCATAACCTAACCGTATGAGTCAGTTTAATTTATGGTTAAATGAAATTTATGGTAGTGTATCATAATATTTTCTGTGGTTACCCCTGCATTATATTATTGGGGTAGAGTACATCTGTAGGGACCTGGCAGTGTAAGTGTGCAATCAGGAGATCAACACTAAAGGGTGTCAAACATTATAATTTTGTTTGAATGACAGATATTTCCAGAACTGCAAAAGACAAGTTGTCATATTTGGCACATCCATTTAAAGTTTAAACAGGGAACCACTCAGCCAATTAATGTGCAAAGAGATATATGGTGCTCAGTGGTAAAAGTCGACCCTGTACACTATATAGTTTGTTTTTGTAATTGAGTTTTTCGTATTATTGAAGTACATTTTTGTTTTGAGGCTCAAGATTCCTCAGAATGGACACTGTTTATGCACTATATAATTATTTGTTTTAAAATAATACGGAATACGCTGTATTATGTTTCAGCATGTTATTTAATTGTTTTTTCATGTGTATAGATCATTGGCCTTGTGATGTCAGATGTTGTAAACTTACATTTACATCAGTAAATTGTAATGTTGATGCTTCATGATTTCCAACTAAAACAGTAACAGTACATGACATAAATGCTCTGGCTTTTTTTTTTATTTCAACATTGAAGGTTGACAATGCATTGATGCATCTAAAATGAAAACTGAAAAAATCTATAATAAACAATACAATAAACAATATCCACTACAAGTATATTTGAGTTTTTCTCCAGATTTGGTAAAACGTAGTCTAATTAATCAACATATCTGTCATTTACATGTGAAAACATGCACAGATTACTCATATTGTATTAACAATAACAACATGTCAGTGTAGTGTTTCAGGCTATATGCATTGCTTGATAATACAATGTCAAATTAAAAGGTTGTGCTATTTCTGATCAGAATGACAGTATGGTATTTAATGTTTCATGTGTTTAATTATTTGAAGAATGAACTACTTACCCTTATAACATGGTATCTAACTCAAGAGATCAAGTTTGTTAATAATCAATATACCTTTTTAGTACACTGGACAGTATCTCTGTGTCGGGTTTGATTCCCAGGCAGGGGTTCTTGTTGATGACATAGTGGTTAGGGAGTTGCCCATATGATCAAAAAGCTGTGGGTTAGTGGCACCACTAATGTACCCTTGGGCAAAGGATTGTCCCCACACACTGCTCTTTGGGCACCCCAGTTGATGACAACCCACTGTTAGGTGTTATGGTATTGCCCCTGTGATTAGAAGGTCGTTGGTTGAAATCCCGGGACTGTTAGTGCTACCCTTGAGAAAGGTACCATACCCACACACTGCGCTGCATTCCTGGCTGCCCGCTGTTTCACTTGGTGAATGGGTTAAATACAATTTCACACTGTACTATAATGTGTTCAATTAAGACAAATGGAAACTTCACGCAACGGATCATGTTGGTGAGTAATGAACATGCAGTTTGAACTGTGAGGAGGTATTACATATTGGCTTGGAAGGGAGGAACAATTTTCTAGGCTGGGAAACGTGACAATGCTGGCTGAAATCAGTAATTCTGCCGTGGGAAAATAATCATAACCTCTTAAGTAATAACTTACTCTGGTTTAGCACTAAACGTCAGCAGTGACAGCCAATCACAGCAGAGCAGAGGTCTGGGTCTTAGGTCGCCCCTGGGCCTCTGTGTGGCTGCCTGCCTGCAAAGAGAGACGCCAGGGAGAATAAAGTGTAATATTACGGTCCTTGGACGTGGGCAGTGGTGTTGTATAACGGTGTGTAAAGTTAGAGGAGTAAATAAAAGGGATCTAAGAGGGGTAATCCGCGTGCTTCTGCTGAAGAAACAGGCAGCAATGGGGCGTCCTGCAGCTGTTGTTTACTAAGGCAGTGAAGAAACAGTACTGGGGGGGGTACTGTACTTTTAAAAAACAGTACTTATTTACTTCGAGTTCATTTCTCTCCTGGTACTTTTACACAACTGCAGAATGGTCCGACTGCTGAGGTTCGTTGCTGGTGGGTGTGTGATGTTCTGGACAGACAGCTGTGGCAGGAACACAGCTCCTCTGGTAAGACTCCTTCTTTTAGTTATAAATGTGGTTCAGGAGAGGTTTTCATTCTAACCTCACATTTTCAGGGCTGTACTGACCAAAAACGTCAAGAAAACCCTTTATTAGAGAGAAAATCAATAGCATAACCAATAGAGTAAAAACTATACAACACAACCGTGTAATATAAATAATACAATTCAAAAATATTTACGTTTTTCTTTATTTTTGATGCATGTACAGAACATTTAAAATAAGAAAATTAATTTTTTAGTCCCACAGGTCAGAAATTGGCATTGTTACAGCAGCAAATTGGAGCGAACAATAGAAGCGTCATCATAATGTGTGTGTGTTTTAAGTATAATTTTCCTATTATGTGCCTAAGACTTTTGCACAGTACTGGATATACATGAAAACCAGTAAAACAAAATAGAAACATATGCGTGTTGATAACATGCTGTGAATAGTCCCAGTAAAAAAAGTATGTGCAGAAAAAGTAGGAGCAGGGTCTCACAGTTTAATGAGCTTTACATGCAGGTGCCAGGATGTTGGCGATACCTCTATCCCATGGCAATACCAATACTTTTATTTTCTTCCCATGCTCTTTACACAGCAAATATAGGGCAAACTCTGATAGTGATACATTAGTGAACAATCTGGCATATATTCTGCCTTTGCAAGTTTATGAACCTGAAGTAAAAGGAGGAAATGTTATTATTATTATTATTATTATTATTATTATTATCATTATGTATTTTCACTTGTTCAGCATATGTAAAATGTATGGATGGGCTGCTTAAAAAAACTATTTAGATTGCTTAGTTATTGTTTGTTGGAGTATAAATTGTTGACATATGCATAAATATATTTGTCCTAACAGACTGTTTCCCTGCATCACATGAAATTAAGATTGGGATCAAATGAGAGACTGCTCTCACATTTACGTGAGTTCTCAAGCAAACCACCAAAAGGTATTTTACGTAGTACTTACAATAAACTGTAGAAAAATATAATCATTGTGGAAGCCCAATACATCTGATCATTCAAGTTTGTTATGGAAATGTTATTTTTATTTGTAACATGTTTTTTTAAATAAAAGTTTTTGCTCTTACTCAGGATTTGAGAAGTTCTTTCCAAAGAGCGAAGGAGCCCCAGGTGTTAACAGGTCTGCTGCTGATCCCAGAGGTAAGCTTGTCTTTTAGTCAATATGTTTTACAACATCATACCAGCATCAGTTTATCAGTTAGGAGGTGATATAAGGATTATTCCTCTTGTATTTTAATTTGCATGCTTTCTGCAGTGAAGTCCAATCAAACAGAAGCTCAGGGAAAAAGAGGAGGAGCAAGTGGGGGAGGAAGAGGTGGAGGAGGTAAAAAAGAAGATGGCCGTCTGTGGTCGCGCATACTCAGAGTAAATTTCCCCCCATTTTTTTTACAGTAGCATACTTAGTACTGTAACTTGAATTACCCATGGAGGTTAAAGTAATAAAAATGCTGTTTTAATTATTCAGTGGTATTATTAACATATATGGAATGCAAATAATAAAGGCTATCTGTTATCTGATTGTTTGAAAAATGTTTTGCGGTGGTCAAAATGATGCAGAAATGATTTGCAGCTAAACTCATGCAAGGTTGATATACGTTTTTATGGAGTTGATGTTTTGAAAGCATGCATGGTATATAATTGTGTTCCTTATTACACCTGCCCTTTGCAGATGGTCATGCTAATGTCTTTATAACCACCCATCAGGGTTTAAATTCCTTCAACAAGGTGATAATTACAAATAGCCTATGTAAATAAACAAAGATTTACTGTCTTACTAAATAGGTTAGCACTTTGAGTGGTGAAATTTGGCAGTCAGTGTAGGCCTGCTCTTGTTTTTGATAGTTTTTTACAGCTAGCAGCATTGTAATTGCATGAACCCAACCCCCTGCCCCTGCTTCATTACATAACAGGGAGACTTCCCATGGGATAAAAAGGACCTTAGGAATGGCATCATTGCAGGAATGGGGATTGCATTCCTTTATTTGCACTTCAGAGAGAGAGGAAGAGAGATATCTTGGAGGGACTTTGTTAATTACTACCTCGCTGAAGGGCTGGTAAGAGACAATTAACTTAAGGTTCAGGCTTTGAAATTTGTATGTACTTTTTTGTGCTTTCTTAATGTTGCAATATTCTCTTAATATAAGGCAATAACTCATAACAATAGGAGCTGACACATATACCCCCTTATACACACAATCCAAGCTTTTGCCCTGAGAACAGCTGGGATCAAATGTTTTGTGGCCTTGTATTATGGAGTATAACATGAAAATACCTTCTTTCAGGTTGAGCGTCTTGAAGTGGTTAACAAACAATATGTGCGGGTGCTTCCTGCTTCAGGGGTACACACAACAGAAGTGAGTGATCTGTGAGTTGTATGCAACCTACAGTGCTCAGTGGAAAAGAAAAATGTATATAAAAAAAGAATAAATAAACATAATTTACAATGAAGTATAATTGTATACAATGAAGTAAAAAAAATCTGCTGTTGATAAAATTGTATGCCAAGTGAATTGTAGAATTGTAGTTTTTCTTCCTTCGTTAAAATGGCTGGTTTCATATTCATACTTTTTGTAAATCAGATGATATTTAAGCATAGATCAAAATGCACTTTGTTTTTCAGCTGTTGTTCCTTTTTTGCAGAATTATGTTTGGTTCAACATTGGCACTGTTGACTCATTTGAAAGGAACTTAGAAAAAGCCGAGCAAGAGCTTGGTTTGGAGGATACACATAAACTGCCAGTGGTGTACAGCACAGAGAGTGATGGGTGAGTACATCAGGTAAAGTGTAGAATGCTTACAAGGCATTTCAATACAATCGCATTTAGAGCTTTTCAATGACATGCCTACGCAGACAACTCTGTTACAGCATGATATAGATGTGGCTGGTGCAAAGCCCATAAAACAACATGCTTACCGAGTTTAGACCTGTTACTTAATCTAGGCTGTTAAGTCAAAGATAGGCTTTTGCATGACTTGTTTAACCAAGATAACAAGATTCCCCACTATGGTCAGAAAGATAACTTAAATTACATTTTACCTGGCAGAATTGATTGTTTATTACTTAAATGTTGATTTAATACAACTATATGTGAATGAATAAGCATCTGTATTCTCTCCATTTCACCAGGTCATTCCTAATGAACATGCTCCCAACTGTTCTGCTGGTTGGCTTCCTGCTCTACAGCCTGAGGCGTGGACCAGCCGCAATAAGGAAAGGGAGCGGGAAAACAAACAGCCCCTTAAGCATGACTGAGTCCACAGCTAAGATTTTTAAAGACAATATCAACATCAGGTTCAGAGACGTTGCTGGGTGTGAGGAGGCCAAAGTAGAGATTTTGGAATTTGTTAACTTCCTGAAGAACCCCAAACAGTACCAGGATCTTGGTGCCAAAATTCCAAAGGTAATTTGGGCTCATATATTTTATTCTGCTGTGTTGGATGCTCTTTTAAATGATAAAAGAACCAGTAATGTAAGAGAACCATTGACCCACGGAACATTGTTCTATTCATGAATTAGATGCCTAATGAACCACAAATGCATGAATTAGCCATGTATTGATCAGATCCATGAGAATTCCTCATTAGTTTTGGTCATTTTCCACTGCTGTGTATAAGTGTTTTGGTTGGCAATATTCTTTCAGGGTGCAGTTCTGTCAGGCCCACCTGGCACAGGAAAGACTCTGTTGGCCAAAGCTACTGCTGGAGAGGCTGGAGTTCCATTCATTACCGTTAATGGCTCTGAATTTCTGGAAATGTTTGTTGGCGTGGGGGCAGCCCGGGTGAGAACTGCACTTTGAGCACAAGAGATTACATCAGAGCTGTTGCTTAGTTTGGTTGTTCCCTCATACAAATATTTCTCATTAAGGTTCTAAAGACGTTCACTGGCATGTCAATCAAGAGACCCTTGACTTTTTACATTTGCTAATCCATTTTAGGTTATCATTGTTTTGTCTAAGAAAGAAGTATTTTTTATACAGTGTCATTTGCTCACTTTTACTGGTATCTTTTTCTATGAGAGATGTCTGTGGTACGTTGCAGGTGAGGGACATGTTTGCCATGGCCAGAAAGAATGCTCCGTGTATTCTGTTTATTGATGAAATTGATGCTGTGGGCAAGAAGAGGGGTGGAGGGCAGTTTGGTGGTCAGAGTGAGCAGGAGAACACGCTCAACCAGCTGTTGGTGGAGTTGGATGGTATGTTTGTAGTAGTAGAGGTTTGACTTTTGACAGGATCAGATTTTTCTGATAAAGAAAATACTAAATCATGTTTTAACTAATTAAACTAAAGTTTTATTTCCAATTTTGTTGGATTCCTTACCTCTAGGCTTCAACAGCACAACCAATGTGGTGGTACTGGCAGCCACCAATCGTGCAGATGTTTTAGATCCAGCTCTTTTGAGACCTGGAAGGTTCGATAGGCAGATCTATATAGGTAGGAATAATCTTTTACATTTTACTTTCACTGCTCCAAGTGTTTTTTCTTGAAGCCTATGTTTTGAATTGGATACATTTTTGATCAAAGCAAACAGTCTCCTGACTTTATTTTAGTTAGCCTAGCAAAATGTACCCTCTCTGAAGAGCAGTTCAGTTCAGCTGGGTTATGTCAGCAGCTTTCATTACTAGTTAGGAATGGTCTGGTATTTGAACTGATTGATCTCCTATTGTAAACAGCTTTGCTCCTGCTTTAGTGGAATGGAACATTCCTGTTTGTAACATGAGTAATAGAGGGAAAGTACGTGAGATACTATATCAGAGCACAGTTGAAGCAAATGATTCTCATTTGAAATGCATTCCTTTATTTTCCTCTCTCTCTTTTATTTCCCTCCTCCTTATCCTGTCTCCACAATATAGGACCACCTGATGTAAAAGGGAGGGCATCCATCTTTAAAGTGCACTTATGGCCACTGAAACTGGATTCAGACTTGACCGCAGATGCCTTGGCCAGAAAGCTGGCAGCTCTCACACCTGGCTTCACTGGTGAGAAAACAATGTTAAGCTTTTTGTGTGAATTTTCCCATGGTTATAAACCTGGCAAGAATCACTGTCTACATTTAAGATTTAAACTTTTAATTATGTTCTCCTGAATTTCAACCACATAATCACAGTCACAAACCAACTTCTCCAGTTAAAGTTGCTTTCACACAGTAGATAGTAGACACTTCTACTATGAATCTTCACTTTTTCTTTTTCATCAGTTTTAACCCTCACATGCTATTAAACACTGCTGAATCACAGTGACAACCCCAGCATTTTAGAAAAATGTAAAAATCATTCTTAGAGGTGTCTCACAGGACCTGGGTGCTTGAGTAGAGTAGAATCCAGCCAGTTTATAAAGCCATTGTGCACCTCTCTTGTGACTGAGCTAAAAAGAGAATTTGTTTATTGTCTGTGTCAGTTTGAAGCCCCACCTGGAAGTGGTAACTGTGTAGCATAACAATAGGAGTTTAATTCAGTGTAAATACTGCATTTTACTTAAATTAAATTAAAAGTTTTTGATATGGCAGCAACAATATGGACATATATATATCCCCCTGCAGGGGCTGACATTGCCAACGTGTGCAACGAGTCAGCACTCATTGCGGCGCGGCACCTCAGTCCAAATGTGAAGTATATGCACTTTGAGCAGGCCGTTGAGAGGGTGATCGGGGGCCTGGAAAAAAAGACCCAGGTGCTGCAACCTGCTGAGAAAACCACTGTAGCATTCCATGAGGCCGGCCATGCTGTTGTGGGCTGGTTTCTGCAGCACGCTGATCCACTGCTGAAGGTACTTAGGGATTTTAAGCAATTGCCTTTCATGTTTGATTGTTGTTTTCATGTGTCCAAAGATTCCGTGTTATTTTGAACAGGAGTTAGTGGTAGTAGGCTTCTGTCAATAGGTCAGGTTCTGTTTGAATAGCATTGCATAAGGAGAGGATAAGACTTGGAATGAGGGCTTGTTGTAGGAGATTAGTTGAATCACATTCATTTACAGTTTAATCTGAGCCTATGTCACAATTTTTCCATGGTGCAAAAAAACAGGAAATCTTGATGTGGCATTTAAAAAGGATATACCTATTTGAAGATTCTGTAAATAATAACTGGCTCAATATTTAATATTTGCCACTGACAAGCTATTGTAATACATGAAGGTGACAACAATATTTTTAAATTATACCCGCTTAACTATTTATAATTTTTCCTAGTCACATTTTCCCCCATGGTAAAGTAACACAAGATGGTGGTGCACTAGCTAGCAACTAATCTGGATTCTAAATAGATTTACGTTATTTTGTCTCAGTGTATTATATGTATGTAGCTGGGATATCAAAGCTTTACTTTACCTTTCTTTAAACATTGAAATAAAAATATTAGCCTTCTTACATAGAGTGGCATTTGATGCAGATTACATTTGTATATCAAAGTGGTTGTTATGTCCAGACATTTAAATTAGCTGCATAATCCTGCAGATTATGTTTCAGTCATTTAATTAGCAGGTTCAATACAATGACTTATTGTAACTGAACAGTGAGAAAGCAGCCACCATATTTTTATGGTAATCTATATAAAGGCCTTGTAATTCATATAACCCTTTAACCAACTTAAAACTGGGTGAACTTCACAGTCCACTAGAAAAAACTTTTTTTAGAAAGCTTTCCATTTCTCCTTCACTTAAAATGTTTTTCTTGCTTGTCAGTGCGTGGGTCTGTCTTAGTGTACATTGGCCATAAATAGTTCTAGTAATTGATAGTAATAATCATATCCTTTGCTACTGTATTCAGACACAGCCACTTAAATATTTTGGGAATGTTTACATTAACAAAGCCTATTATTTTGGTCAGTGGTTTATATTCCTCTCATAGATCCCACTGGGAGGTTTCCTTTTTGCTTTTTTCATTTATATGTTTTGTTGTGTTTTTTTATTTTTATATGATGTTCTGCAGGTTTCCATCATTCCTCGAGGAAAGGGACTGGGCTATGCTCAGTATTTGCCTCAGGAGCAGTACTTATTCACACAAGAACAGCTGTTTGACAGGATGTGTATGATGCTGGGAGGGCGCGTTGCAGAGCAGGTGTTTTTTGGCAGAGTCACCACAGGTGCTCAGGATGACCTGAGAAAAGTCACACAATCTGCTTATGCTCAGGTAGCAGTTTGTTAACTTACTTGCTAAAGCAGTTTTAATGCTGGTTTTCAATAATAAAACACCTGTATTTCTGCACACAGATAGTGCAGTTTGGAATGAGTGACTTGGTTGGCCAGATGTCATTTGATCTGCCGCAGCAGGGTGTGTTGAGATCAGAGAAGCCATTTAGTGAGGCCACTGCTCAACTAATCGATCAAGAAGTGCGCTCTCTCATCAGCAAGGCCTTTGAGAGGACCCATCAACTCATCACAGAAAAACGAGAGCTGGTTGAGCAGGTAGGAACCAAGCAAACTGATCAAGAGTGACCTCTATGATCACATGTGGCCAAGAAATATATATTTACATGAAATTTGCTTTGCTATCTGTGGTAGGATATGTGGATGTGATGTCAAGAGCACGAAAGTTCAGGCCATTTTCTCCCACAAACATTTGGCTTTTTTAAATAGAAAGGACCAGAATGAAACATTGTCAAACTGTCACACCAAATACAGAGATAAACCCTTTTTTAATTCATTTCAGACCCTGTCTGTAATTCAGCCCTGAATGGTTGCAGTTGGCTTTCATTGGTCTCTGGGATGTGGAAGTTTGTGTAGTTGTCATGTTTGTTGTAATTGTGCCATTTTTGTTCGGAATCCCTGCAACCATCTTGATGGGATGAACCTTTTTTCACTGGTGTGTCTTCTCTCATAATGTGAAAATGAACAGTTCTCTTCCAGAGATGTCCCCTTATAATGCATCAAAAGATTTCCGTTGCTGGAGATTACAAACATCCTAAGTTCTGCACCTATGCAATACACATTAGTTAATGGATTTATTAGGGAGTTATAGGTCATATTACCTGCTGTAGCTTAGGCACAGATTTCAATTTGACAATTGACCAAGCATAATCTCACCATTCACTTCTTAGGTGGGGAAACGTCTACTGGAAAAGGAAGTTCTGGAAAAAGCTGACATGATGGAACTGTTAGGTCCAAGGCCCTTTCAGGAGAAGTCTACCTATGAGGAGTTTGTGGAGGGGACTGGTAGCTTTGAAGAAGATACCAGCTTGCCTAAGGGGCTGAAAGACTGGAGCCAGAGCAAGGATGGGTCCTCGCAGCAGAAGAAAGAGGCAGTGTACCTGTAGACTGTGATGGGTCTTCACAATTCTGTGGAAGCTTGTAGGACTAAGCTAACAAGGGGAGGAAGGGCTGAGAGCTAAAACGGAGAACAGTTAGAACAAGATTTGTTATCTACTTTTAGTCATGCTGGAGAAGTGATGGAATCCCTCCCTTGACTTGAGGTGTGCAATTGTTTGAAGTGAGCAAATGACACTAGCAGGAAATAACCAGACTTTCTGTTGAGAAAGTGTCTTCTCTTGAAGCTTAGATTCTGGGATGCAATAAACCTCATGCATCTTTGCCATAGAAACTTTTTTGTCTTGGAAGATGCAAAGACGTAAAATTTTTATCTGGAACTTAAGTGCTTTCATTGGACTAGTTTGCATGTAACACATTTACATGTATATTATTCTGGTACTTGACTGGATGACTTTATTGCGTTCCAGCCAGTAGGTGCTATTTTCCCTTGAATACTGGCTAAACTGTTTTGTTCAAAAGGCGTATGTTACAGGTTTGTACTAATACAAGGTTGTATTGACTGTATGTTGTATGTTGTCCAGAAAGATTCAAGCACTGTATTGGAAAAATGTGACCTTGTCTGCTTTAGACATGGAAGTTGCAAAACAATTAACTTAGGTATTTTTAAGTAGCAAAGTCATTGAATGGACTATGTTTATTGCATTACTGCACTTTTTAATATTCCTTAATGTTACAACATTTGTGTTGGTGAAAACATTTCTGTTAATAGCCAGGGCATGATTTCTAAGAGAGCTGAGTTGATGAATGAGTCTGATGAGTGGCTGTAAATGGACTTGTACCGTTGTGTCTTTTACAATACATTATGTTTTTAAAAGGTTTTCTGAGCTACTATGAGTTTGAAAACTACTTCTGTATAGTTTATCCACTAAGACAAAAGGGGGAGATCTCCTCAACATTAAAACTCATGCAGTATTTTTGAGAGGCAGATTTTCGGAGAATTGATGTGTTTTTGAGTGCAGTAAATAGAGTGCCTAATATGAGTGGATCTCTTTGCCTGCATGGATTCAGCGTAGCTAGCTGGCCAGCTTTTTAGGTGATCCAATAGGAAGAAGACCCCAGATTTCCTGCAGGTGTTGAGTTTTCTCTCAGGAATTTCCAAACAAGAATGTCTCTACCTCACCGAGGCACTCTGTGTAGCTCTTTCTTTAATGTTGGACTAAAAGTATTACAAAAATGCAATTCATGCTGATTTCCTTAAATTCTTTGATCTAGTTGCTGAAGCAGATGCTACCTATTGTTATTTTAGGATATTGGGAATGTTTAATGTTAATTTTCAAACACACTACTTGTATAGAAATTGAATGCTGAAGTTTTTATTTTGACTTTGCTGGCTGTACTGTCAGAAATGTGAAAATGCAATGCATTAAAACAATGTAAATGTTTTAATTAAATCATGGGAAAACTGTTTTTAATGGATAAATCTCAGACCTTATTATTTGCTGTTCATACAGAATAATGTCCTGGAATATTCTAAAACCTGGGTTATGGTCTAGAATAGGGCTGCCTGACCCTGATCTTGGAGTTTCTCAGCTCAAAGTTAAAGGTAACAGCAGGTCCTTCATAGCTGTCATTTAGAATGCCAATGTAACAGAGTTCGTATCTACATTATTAATTGATCTGCATGAACAAAGTAAAACTCTTGGTTGACAACAGGAGTACTTAATCAAACTACACAGCTGTCTGTTTCTATGTTGAATGGCAAGCCATTATAAATTACACTTGGATCGGACTGTATGGTTTTTGCCGTTTAATCGAGCAAATATTTTGCAAAGCTGAAAGTACCGAGTATGTTACCCATGTAAACAAATAGTATGTTGTGGAAAAACATTATTGAGGATTTTTTCCCATTTATCCATCTAACCCAGTGTTTACCCATCCCTGGGCCCATATTTATCAAGAGGAAGAACCTGATTTAAAATCATGGTGAATATTTGCAAAGATTCCCAGAGTAGAATTGCTGACGTAGAATCAGATTCCTCAATTTGCTGACAGGAATCTTAGATCAGCACTTGTTCACCTGTTCTGACGGCTCATGAATATGGTTCCCAGTTTCTTACCTACAGTTACACCAAAATGAGAATTGGGGGCCAGTGCTTAAATCTGATATTTTGAATGTACATATCTGTAAAAAACTATTGCATTATGCTGCATTTTTTAAGTACTTAGGTGATGTGTTAAGTGTGGGTCATCGAAAAAAAATAAATGTAATTTTTATTCTCTGCTAAGACCTCAGCATCTGGTAGGAACTGTAGTTTGTGTATTCATTTAAGAGAGGTAGTTATAACCAAGCGTATTACAGTGTTTCAGGACAATGTAAAGGTGTAGGTGTTTTGATCAATACACATACATCTCAACTTACATTGTTAGATGAATTGCTACCTTGTCTTGTTATTGTTCCATTTGTAATATGGTTTTTTAAACTGCTTTTGTATTTGTACATAATACTCCAGACTTTGTTTTCTCCTGAAATCTGCTACAATGCAGTAAATCTTCTTAAATTCATTGAAATATCTCATGATTCCCACAATAAACTTAGGTGGTTTTAGGATTATTATGGAAATCGCAAGGTTTAAAACCAGAAAGACCTTAGTGAAACGATTAGACAGGATCACACAACTCCTATTGTACAGAGATAAAACCTGATGGAGTCACTAATTCCCAAGAAGCAGTGATTAAACAAAGACTTACATCAGAGACCAGTTTTGCTTGGAAATTGAAAAGTTTATTTTGTAACCATTTGCTTTTGGATTTTTTTAAATTGAAGGATTAAATTTAATTATTGATGGAGTACACAGTGGTCATAGAAATGTTTGTGGGAAAAAAACGAGTTTATGTGTGTGTGTCTTACTAGAATTAAGTGAGAAGCATTAATATTCACAGTCAGTCATGATCGTGGTCCATTATGTTACTTTTAAAGGCAACATATTATACAGTGATTAGTTTTTGGTATGTCACTCAAAAGCACAAAAGAAAAATGTTACAGTATCTCTGCTCTTCTCTGTCTTAACCCCTGTTCTGTTTCTCTCTCCTTTCCTCAAAACATTGCTTTCGTCTACCTGTGTAATACATTCAAGTCTCTGGACTGAATTTCTATAATTCAAGGAGGACTTTCAAAAAAATGTAGCTCGAGAGCAGATAATAATTTAAGCCCTTGAGAAGGAACAGAGCGAACCAAATGTGGAAATGGAGAGAGATGTTCATCTGTGTTGTGGCCGAAGCTTCTGCATTAATATGGTTCACATGGATGCAGCAGGGAGAGTGCATTTAGCGTCTTTAGCACCATAATTCTGTATGTCCAAGAGACCCAGCAGTGATATGTTCCCACAGAGCTGTTTGGACCGTTCCAGTGAGTGTTAGTGCTCTCAGGGCTGTTTGGGCCGCTCCAGTTTGCGGTGCGGGTCAGTGCTGTCTGAGTCACTGTGGTGCTTTCTGTCCCTCGTCTTCTCACTCTTGCTGCAGCGCGTCCACGAGGGAGAGCGCATGTAACCGCCCCGATGCAGTGGAGGAGGGTGGTAGTGGTGAACTGCCAACACACACATACACAAACACAGTCTTAATCCAGGCATTATCTCAGAAAATCACATAGATTTTCGGCATTTTTTATGTTTTGCGTCTTTTCAATTTTGTCTTGTCCAATTTCATCCCCTTGCTAGGACTGCTCCAATCATAGGATTTCACATATGATACACTGCTAACAAAGTGTTATTGAGCAGCTGAACATGTTTGCAGGAGAGCACTTAACACCAAATGTGTTATGTCATCATACAAATGCTCATGCTGAGTAAAGAGCGGAAAACATCCAATTGTGCTTTCCTGGACTGTCGGCTTTCAGTTGCAGGTATCAAGTTGGCGATCTGCCCATGATCAGGGGCGCCACCAGGGGGGGAAAGATTCGAACGATTCTAGGGGCCCAGCACTGACATGAGGCCCTGTTAGGGGCTAAGTAATATTATCTTAATAAAGGGGGGCCCAAGATTTCTGGCAGTGCCCCTGCCCATGATATAATACAGGCGTAGACATTGTCTGCAGGTTAATAAATATTATTTGTTGAAATGTTACACAACAGTAGTTAGTTTGTAGATCTCTGTTTGAGGAGTAAAAGTCTGAAAATGTATTGTAGTAAACTCATGTTTATTACTTTCCCCCCTCCAATTTCTCTATGAAGTGTCACTCCTGAAATTTGGAAAGAGAGTGTAGAGGGAGAATACACTTGGTCATATGATACACGCAGATACAACTGGGTTAAACATTATACTTTGAGCAAATTTTCTGAAGCAATCCCAAAAGTTATGCAAGTAATCAGTGGCGGTTCTAGACTAAAATTACCAGGATGGGTGTGGGGGGTGGGGGGGCAGTGTGTTTTTAGGGGGCACACTACGTTGTACGGCCGGGGGTGGGGGTGGGGGTGTGAGGGGGCTGCGCGAGTCTGTCAGTGCGCGTGTGTGTCAGCGCGCGTGTAGCGCTTTATGTAGTCCGTGTAGAACACACGTAACGTTAGTTTCGTTCTTAGAACCAGCGCATGTCGATATAAAAAAAAAATATATTTAAATATTTGGCTGTTCAGAGCGTGTAGAACCACCTATGCACGTAATGCCTTTTGAATACAACATGTAGGCATTTTAAATCCCTGCTGAAGGGAAATTATGATATTTGTGTACCACAAGATGGCACTGTGTACCAGAATATTTTCAGTTTCAGAATGGCACATGCTGGCTTTTGAAGTCTTAATATTCTTATAACCAATATATAGGTTAGATTTAGTTGCAACTGATCAAGTAGAAAAGAGACCAGAAACATGTCCTGTGATCAACATATTTCTGTTAAGCCTCCCTGCTAAAATGCAATAAAGGTTTTCAACAAACAAAAAAACAACATCAATAATAATAATAATAATAATAATAATAATAATAATAATAATAATAATAATAATAATGACAAGAAAATACCCTCTGATTGAATTCTGTGACCTTAAATCTTCATTTTGTTATCTTGTATTTCCCCTTATACCTTAAACCTACACCCCTTAAACCATGTTCCAGTTCCAGGCATTCATCTCCTTGAGACCGAAGCAGGGTTTTAATTAAAGCCAGGATGGTTCAAAAACTGTGAGACCTCATTCCTGAGCCTTTAACGCCCCTCCACCAAATGTCAGCAGAGGTGGCTAAGATGTGTTTGTGTGTATACATATATCTTGATTTTTGCACTTTGCCATGCAAGAGTGTTTGGATGGGATGGAGTGATGTGAGTGATACACATTCTTTGTCGTTTATCATATTTTTACATTACAATTTTTTATATGCGTGTGCTTGGGCAGTTGACAGTTGATCAGATAGAGCTTTGAATTCCAATCAGCTCCAACTTCACGTAGAGTCCGCTAATGTGATATTTGAGCGACAGCTCATAAATATGGATGCAGGAGCAGTCTGGGCTCAGGCTGACAGGCGAACAGACACTTATTTATTCTCCTCTGCACCTCTTACTGTCTCATAGATGCAGCCATAGGTCAGCGCTCTGCCATAGCAAGAAAATTATGTTATGACTTCCAGTTTAAGTTTACTTCAAGCTCCATAATTCTAAAACCAATGTCCACTTTAAAAGAACCTGAGAAGTAGGCACCTATCACAATTTCTGCATTTTTGTTTTTTTGTATTTAACATGAATTAAATTACACATATTTTACATTTTTTTCATGTATTACCCCTCCAGATTAAGTGATGACTTGTAACATCTCTATTCATGAGCTTTGCTAAACTGCTGGATTGAAATATTTTAATGTGTTGCTAGTTGCGATTTTATGTAAATGCTTACAGAAGGCCATTAATTTGAAGCTTAGTTTCTACAAACAGACTGCTATGTGAAAAGTACATGCTTTCAGTGGGCCCTTAAAACTTTAGAAATGAATACCTTACTCGTGTTTTAACTGCTGATTTTTTTTCGTATCGACAGGGTTTGTTAAGGTGTGTAAATGAGCTACCAGTAACTTGGTTACAATCAGATGTTGATTTGATGTTTAGCTTTACAGATTTAGACTATTTCAGCACTGATGTACATCACTCTGTACATGCTAAATGCTGTAAACATAAACAAACATAAAACGGGAACCACACTACAATACAATTCACACTACATTTGGATTATTAACACTATGAATGGCAATTTTTGTCTCCAAAAGATTTGATTTTGTAGCTTTTGTAGGGTACCAATGTGATTAATCTACCAAATTAAGAATACTAAAACCATCTATGTAACTTTGATGTTTGTTTTGGAAAGACAGAGAGAGAGAGTGTGTGTGCTTTATGCCATTTAAACCTCTAGAAAGAAATGTGGGAGAGTGGTGAATCAGTGCAGATTCAGGCTTCCAACTGCTCCAAAACAGACATCATATGCTCAGATTGTTGTGTCTGCTCTGAATCATCAGGCATTCCTTATGACAACCATTCTACAATGTCTGTGTGTAAGGGGGTATGTATATTTTATCTCATAATTAGGGTGCTAAAATGCTGCTTTACTGAAAGAAGGACATGAGTGTGATGAAAAGCTCAGTCACTGACACCCCTAGAATAGTTTGTTAATTGAAAAGCAGCACTGTTTACGGCTGTTTACAGAATATTTCACATAAACATATTCCTGTCATGGTGCTAAAGTTAAATACAATTTTGTTAACTTCTCAATTATTTATTTATTATAACTCCAGTGTGTTGCCTTTTCTAAAAATCAGCAGGGAGCCAAATGAAGCCCTTACTCAGAGAAGCTGGATGTAAATAATGCAGAGCGTTGCATTTACACCAAACATGCCTTGCTCCCAGTGAGAGTCTATGGAGACCTTTTGACCCTGATTCACACCACAAACACACTGGAATACAAATGGTCTCCCTCTGCACTGCCTTTCAGCTCTAGTGCAGGCCTGAGATACAGGAGGTTTTTGCTGAGGCTCCGACAGTCATCAAAAATCTTGATTAAATAGATCCTGGAGATAAGCAGGTTTGGCTCATGGTTTTAAATAATCTGAGATTTAACGGATGTGCGACAACAGCTGTGCCCCCTCCCGTCATAAGAGATTTAGGCAAGTATTAAGAATTTGGGTGAGACAAGGAAATGCAGACTGAAACAGTCACAGAACACAAACACCCAATTCATTCACACAATTCTGTATCTCAGCCAGCATGAGTTCCTCAGTGACATCTGGATCTGATGCAATCAAACTATCCATGATCCACCCACAAACGTGCTCCTTGCACACATTGTGCATTTAAAGCATAGAATGCAGTGCTGTAGAGTGGCAAATTTGGAACCAGCATGGCAGATAACAATGCTTATACAGTTAATACGGTACTGTGCAAGTCCTAGGCAAAAATAACATCAGATGAGCAGTGTATATTTTATTGACATATTGCCTAATTTATAAATGAAACTAAGAAGAATAAAAATATAACATACAGTAAATAGTGATTTTATGTAGAGTATTTCAGTGTGTTCCTGGTGCAAACCTAGTATTACATATGCTGAGAATGATGGCTGTACGTCTGTACGTCTGATCTGACATTATACACACACACACACATACATACATACATAAATATCCTACATTCATAACATACCCCTATCTGTTTTTTAATAAACAGCGTCATATGCCCCAAGGTCTCATTAGGGTGAAAGAGATGTTTTACTGCATCTGTAAAGCTTGTGAAACCTAGCAAAGGCTAGTAAAAAAGAAGGCATTTGTTGGCAGAGCATGAATCGGTTGAATACTGTCCTGTGTCCAGCTGACTCACATTTTCAGAGTTGGCAGTTTTGATGATTTATTTAAAGAACACATCAAACTCTTTCCTTTAAATAGAAAAAATGAGTGCAGCAATTCTCCTACTGAAAGGGATGATGAGGCCTCCTTTGACAGAAAAGATATTTCATTTCAGTATACCACTGCAAAGGCAATATTTGAGAGAGGTAAAAGACACATGTAAGAGAAGGCTTATTGTTTGTTAGACAGACAGAGAGAGAGGGAGGGAGAAAGGAACATCCTGGGAATAGAGAGACGTATTAGACAGCTGTCGAACAGCTTGAGTAAGTCTGTTCTCCGCTGGAGTGTTGGAGTGACTGTACATGGTCAGTGTCTCTGTGTCCTAGACAAGGTCATGCTTACATGCATCTACAGCACAATATTCCTCAATATATAGATAGCTGCTAGTCCTTATCCTGTTTTTTAATTTGTACTTTATTGAGATTTAATCATACTGTTTGTGTAATGTTATCTACCAAAATAGATATAATACCTTTGTTCCTTTATACCTTATAACTAATCAGTTTATATATGCAATCATATGTGGAGTAAATGAGACACTCTGAAATGTTAACAACCTGAAACTCTATACATATTCGAGTGAATGAATGGATAAAAAAACACCACAACAGATAAGACACTGACTAGCAATTGCGTCACTGTTCCAGAAGAAAAAAAAACAAGTCTGGGCAGTGTGGAGGCTGTGTTTGGCTTCATCTCCCTGCATCCACCTCCTCTTTTATTTCCGCTCCTGCACCTGTGCAGTCAGGGGCACACACATTTTAACTGCCTCATTTGAGATGCATCTGGCCTCTCCTGACGTAAGGAAACATGGTACATTAGTGCAGAGGCCTTTGTTTAGTCTAGAGGGAAGAGGCTTGAGTTTGAGCTTAAAGGTGATCGGAGAGCGATGGAGATAGCGCCAGGACTCGCAGATGGCTAATGGCGACCATATCTCATCGAGCAGAGAGACAGGTTCAGAGAGTGCACAGAGCACGCCAAGCTGACGCTGCTCTATAATAAGCCCACTTTATAATTAGCAACTTATTAGAGCTCAGTTAATACTGTAAAAACAAAGATTGCTGTAAGATCACATGTTAACAAAGACTGATTACTTTTGTGCACTCACATTTAAAAAAAATGAATGAGCAGCTGTGTTAAATATATACAGATCTCATTAGTGCCTCACAATATAACTAGTCTGTCTCTGAACAAAACATTGTATCTCCAAAAATCTCCAAATTAACTTTATTGTGTGCTAATGTAATTAACCTTACTTTTCTTTCCTTTTTTAAATAAAATGTTTGCAGCATTTCCATTTTTCCATTTAGTTGAATGTTCGCATAATTTATAGGGCAGCTGGTGAAAAAGATAACAGATGATGCATGGCTAAGTTCATTGGTGGCAAGTACAGTGTATAATTAGGTGAGGTTAAAAACCCCTCTCAGCTAGTAAATGTGACCGCCCCCCCCCCCGCCCCCCCACTGGTGCCACTCCCACTTGCCATCAGTGGTAGGGAGTGTTGCTAGTTATTGTACTACTGCAGATTTCATGGCGGAATACATTTACAACCAGGGGCAGTAAACTGTCTGTAGCAGCCAAGGCAAATCTTAGACCCCTGCCTTCTGTGTGATTTAGATTTTCTGTTTAGTTGCACACATCTGAAGTGCTTTTTATGACTACATAGCATGCTGGTGAGCGGTAAGACCACTACTGCCATGACGGCCTAGGGACTTTCTACTGTTTTCTTCTTTTAAAAAGAAACGTATATAAGTCACAATTAAGTCAAGTTTATACACTTAAGTATATCACTGCACTAGCTTAAGAATAATGATTTAGATTTAACTGTAGGTCTATTAAAGGAAAAGGGTAAGAGGCAATTAAAGGGGTGGTGAACAGTCATTGCAACGGAAGCCAAAGGGAGCCGGGGTGTCAGTGTGTGACAGCAACGTGTGCCTAAACACATGCATAGTGCTGCTAAAGTGACGGACACCCTGCTGTTTGCATATTCTCACATATGTTCACATACTACACTGGACAAATGGCTATTCTCTGTTCTGTTTATATGCTGCACATAACTCTCTGTGAAAAGAAAAACATGTGCTTACATTCTCTCACACACACCTAGAGTGACTTTGCCCAGCGACATGGTAAGAATTTAACTTTTTATAGCATGTAGAAAATATCCCATAACAAGCACTGACAACTACTATCCCATACCAAGCGTTGATTCTGCTAAGAGGTATTTGAAAAAGACACATGACAATAAGCACACATCCTCTACAAATAACCTGTATAATTGTTTATTTATTTAATATAACATATCAGAACAACTAAATCATTAGATGTGGCCTGTAGCAAATATATTGAAATTCTATGATCACCAATAAAATGGTAATTAGAACCTGTTTAAAAGTTTGTTTTATACCCTAAATTGTCAGTGTTTTTTATGTTTGAACAAAAGAAAGATCACTGGAAAGAAAAAAATTATGTTCTCCAAAAGCTAGGTCACACATGTTCCCATCACTTATGTTGAATAGATGATTGGATTCCTGTTTGTCTCTGATGAAACACTTGGCAGGTTTGTGTAGTTGGCAGTTATGGTAAAAGGCATTGATTTTGTTTAATCTCATTAACCTTTGGCTGATACAGGACTGCTGATGTTTGCTGTTCTACTCTACAGCAGAACGTTAAAGAGCTGAAATCTAGGATTATTATCAGAGAATGTCAATTGTTCTGTGGTGGCATGCAGATCGATTTGTTTGCCTTTTGAGGTGCCGAGGAATGAGATTAGAGACAATATCATAATTACAATATAGAGGCTCATTTAAAATGACACAAGGCAAAGAGTGGGACATGGTGATTGAGCTGCTGCTATAGAGCACTGTGACCTATATAGACGTTGTGAACTATATAAGTAGTCCACTAATTAATGGATAAAAAAAATTAAATAAATAATTATACTAATTTTTATTTGTGCCAACCATGGAACATATAATGTTAAATTAGAGCTAGAACTAATCAAGGTTTAATGCTATGTTAGGATGTAGTTGCCTAAACTTAGACACTTAAAATGTATAAATGGTGCACATTGGTGCACTATGGGATACTGAGTACATTAGGAGTGATTTCCTTATGTTTTAGGTTAAACTGTAAAGGTGGGCTAATAAATGTATTATGCATTAGTATTTACAAATATATATTAAATTTCAACATTAACTGCAGATACAAATAAGTTCTTTCACTGCTCAGACGCTCTGGTGTGAGCTTCACTTGTCATTGTCAAATGTCGTGCCTCTCCAGCTGAAATGGGGATAGTTTAATTAGCTCTGCCTTTTTGTTCCTATAGTTCAGTGGTCTATGTGCTTAAGAGGAGTGGAGATGTCAGCCTGCATTCAATGCAAATGTGATGGTGAATCGCCAAATAGCTTAAAAGTGCTTGGTCTGTCCAAATTTCCAATGGCCATGGATGGTGACAATAAATTTGTCATGCAATGGTTAGAATTGTGCTCTGTCTCTTAATCAGTGCCCTGCCAATATCTGAGAGTTTAAGTATGAATTTCAACCTAAAACAGTTACTGAGCCCACATAGTGCTATAAGTAGTGTGACACTGATCGTGGATGTTACTCTATATCACCCTGGTGTTCTAATCAAATGGTGATTCTCTTTCACTTCAGTTGCTGGTTGTTCCCTCTTTGTAATACAAACTTTTGAAAAATCTGAAATAATCCTTCAGTAGCAATGACAATGTTACAGCTTTTACTATTTTGCACTCCTAAACATGCATTATTATTACTCACAGTTAAAAAATGATACGGTACTGCCTGTGTTAATGTTATGATATTATGGTCAGACTTACCTGCAGATGACTCGTTGTGGTTTTCTTCATCAGAATCAGCAAAAACCTCAGTCAGCTCTTGATCAGACATGTCTGTGAGCTCTGTCAGGTCTAGCAAGTCGAAATGCACCTCCAGGGAAGATACACTGCTCAGAGGCTCTGTAACATGACATGAGCAATGGAATACTGAAGTTACCAGTTGATCTAAGTAAAATATTTTTCTGAACTTATGCTGTGAATTGTCAAGAAAGTCCTTTTAACTGTCTCTCTCATGTCATCAAAGGTATTCCCAAAGATACGGTCAGAAAAGATTCTTTGCACAATACCATATTTTGGTTTCATAAAGAACCATTAAATAAATATTTTTAGAGAACTATTTTATGCATGCGGACAGAATGTTGAATCAAGTAAATTCAACATATTAATGTTTTTATCTAGAAAACCCGGTTTGTCAATTCTTGAATTCTAAGCATTAAAGATGGCTTGTCTTTCATGTTCTCTAAGAGACACTTTCTTTTGTGTTAATAAGACTCTTTTCTTCAGGCTGCTTTAGCCGCAGGCAGGGGAAGAGCCTTTATTCCTGCAACCATTTCTTACTGTACAGAAGCGCAACTGATCCCTCCCTGCACGAATGTTAAATATAGCGGCAACATTGATTAAAAAACAATGACCCTCCAAAAAAGATGACATCAATCCACAAGAGAGCCATGTAGAGGCCCACTAGAAGAAAAAAAATTTAAAAGCACATCTGACGCAACTGCCTCTGACAAGCAAGCACATGATATGCAAGATATGATTCCTGGTGATGATAAAAAAATATATATTGTAACTAAACTATAATAAAAACATGAATAAAACATATAGTAATTTCTCTATCATTAAACTGAAAAACAGTATTCCATTGTCTGCAACGGGCAGTAGCAGTAGCTCATCAAAAATGTCTTTTAAAGATCAGTCGATCTACACTAACATAAAATGTCTTGAAGTTTCTCTTTAAAGCCTCAAAAGGGAGGCTGCTGGAATGTGAAGACATTGTCCTTCTCGCTGTCATACAACACAGTAGGTGAGTTCCTTTCTGCATAATGCACCACTTTGAAGCCATATAAGTAGCTTCTATCACTTGTCTTAAAGCCGACACTTTCAAATTTGCATGCGTAAGGAGGTTAGACAGACAGACAGACGGAGAAGCAGACAGGTGGTGGGGTCTAAACCGTTTGAAGTCTGTTAATGAGTCTTCACTTCTCACAGCGTGGAACAGAGATAGAAGAGGAGTCAGATGCTTTCATGCACCTTCACATTGGTCAAACCGAAGCTGGAAGCTTCCAACCTCCACTGTATCAAACAGACACATGCACACACGCGTACGCACACACACCCACAGACACACACACACACATATCCACTTATAAGTATTTGTGAATATCCTCTTAAAAACCCTTTATTTATGCACCTAAACACTCTTCCTTAAACCACAAATGAAGAAGAACATAGAATTACATAGAATTAGATTAATTCTTTTGTGGATTCTAACTTATACAGACAAGTATGGCATCCTTAAAAACCCTAATCAAATTAAAAGACAGAATTGTGAAAAGTGTGCATGTGTCTCTTTCATTCTCCATTTGATTTCTCAGGTGTCGTTTCTTCAACGGCAGTGGATAAACTTGATGCTTTAAGTAAATTCTTTTTTTAACAACCTTTCATATAGTATCAATCACTGTCCTTTTAAAAACCCTTTGATATTTAAATAGCTTGTAGTTTAGGTTACAACCTAGTTTTGTGGGAAAGTAATTCTGTCATGTCCTGTCAGCGGCTGCTAGAGTTTGACCTTTTATGTTCTTTGGTTTTGTTGGGTTTAGGGGTCTTTTATTATGAAGTCCTGAGCACACCGGGCTTGTTTATGTGTTTCAGTTGGCCGGTGTGCTCAGAACTTCATAATAAAAGAAAAGTTTATATTTTGATTGGTTTATAGGGCTTTGTTTTATGTCTTTAAGTTCGTTTGTGGTGAACCTTATTTGTCCGTCCACCGTTCATTATGCTTCGTGTTCAGTTATCTCCTTTTGGTTTGTGTTTTGCGTTTGGTTTCTGGCCCTCATGCCTGTTTTGCTTTCTTTAAAAGAAGGTGGATGTCTGTCTACATGCGTGCCTTCATTCAGGGATAGAGGGGAATCATGACAGCTTCCAAACACTGATTATAGAAACAAATACAATTGTAATGAACAAATACTTGAATATACAACATATACTTGAATCTACATGTTTTTGTTCTAAAAGAAATGGGAGCAGATGATTGCCTATAGTAAATGATTACAATGCACACATGCGGCTTAAAGAGATACGCTTAAAAAGTGTATGCGTATTCTTTTAAGTAATGCTTCTCTATGGCCAGATTAAGCAAAAACAGCTGTTTCTCTATTAACCATGTCGTAAAACCTAATTTGATGACATGCTTTACATTTTATACCCTACAGGAAGCCCAGTGCCTGAGTTTATACCATGACTATTGCAACTTTACATATTTATTAGGCATAGAGAACAGGGAATTCTCACGTCATTGGAGGAGGTTTGGCATCTTAGATTGGGCTATACCTCCTTTATGTGTGTGTGCATGTCTGTGTGACAGAGAGAGAGTGAGAGCAGAAAAAGAGAGAGAGAGAAACACAGACAAGGAGAGAAAGAAAATGAGACAGAGCAATACTCTCAGGAGATCTCCCAAGAGATGCCTGCCCACGGCTGTCTCTCAGTAAGACTCCCTCAGAGAGAAAGAGGGTGGAAGAGTGGGGGAGAAAAAGATCAAGACAAAAGGAGACAAGGAAAAAAAAAGAAAGTCATTCAGCTAGTGAATCAGATTTGAGAAGAATGTGATCTACGAAGAGAGTATAATTTCTCATTCTCCACATTTTTAACAGATTTTGCTACCTTCTCTTATCCCCCATTGCTTATTTTATTTCACAGCCAACCCCTTCTCTCCTCTCCACCCATTGCTGCCTCTGCTTAAATAATTGATCAGTAACACATTTTACCTCCCAGCAAGGTCTGTGGGAGATGGAGAATGGAGGCTGCCCCCATCTAAACAAATTACGAAACAAAGCAGAACAACAGAGTGTGTTTTGTTTGAATGAGAGCATACAGTACTCACACATTCTTTGTTACACATAAAAGTAAAGAATGTGCCCTAAATGTAAATGAAACAAAAGTATACATAATAATGTCTTCATGACAAAAATAAAACACAACATTTAGCTACTAAACAGCTAGAAGTTGTGATGATGTCATATTTATTCACTTGGGAGTGATGTATACATTTCATGTACACATTTATTTTAGTGGACCAAGTTACAACACCAAAACAACTTATTTAACTTCATTTTCTCCGATCCTAGAACAGATATAGACATCTCATTATTCTAAAACATTTCTTATCTCTGTCCTTCCTACATGTTCATTTGTTTACCTGCTCCGTCCTTGCAGGTCTTTGTTCTAAAAATAGATTTTCTTTTTGCTGTCTGTACTCTGTCTTTCTCCTTAGCAAAACTCACATCAGTGCTATTTCAGTTGGTCTTATGCAACATTACACAGTGTGCGAACTATACCATGGTCTCTGGGGGTGCCAGGCGGGGGAGGAGTGAGGGGGGCAAAGTTTTAATGCTGGTTTGTTTCACATGGGTGATGCCATTTATAAGTCTGTACAATATATGAAATGCCCCAAAGGATCAGGTTCATTTCATTTTAACAGATTTCCCGTGCACATGCACATAAATGGGCTACGCGAACTTCAGTCCACCAGATAATAAACAATCCATGAACCACCAAAATAACGTTAATTAAATCAAATGAAAAATTAGGCTTCTCAACTAGGCATGTGTAGCCTCGTCTCTTGGCTTGCCTTGTGTCTCTTCAGCCCCCAAGTTAACGTTAGCTGATAAGTTAGCACTAACACTAGCTCTCGATTCAGTAGCAACATTCCCAATGTCTATTGTACTACCACCAGCAAATGGTTGGTCTTCTTGATCGGCTTGTTTGGCTTTCTTTTTAAAGAAATAGCCCAAAGTGTGTTGTTGCTTTCTTTTTTGGCATGACAGCAACAATGCCTTGTAAACATGTATTGGTAACTAAACAAGATTGTGTGAGCACATATCACAACTACTGCTCCCCCTTAGTTTTCACCATGATATTACAAATTACACTTTTCACTTTGTGATACCAGCCTCTGCGCCAACCTTCTCTGGCAACCTGACCTCGCGACTTTTAGTGCAGCCATCACAACATAAACAACATAGCTGTTCAAAATGCACTGCAATCACACTTTAGGCCTTTTTTTCATGCTAGGACAACGCTTCTTTTTTTTGTGCTAGGACAACACTTTACTATCCTTTGTTTTTTAGTGCACAGTCCATCAGACTGCCAGTATCTGTTATGTTAGTGTTAGGTTTAAGGTTAAGGTTAGAGTTAGTGTTAGGGACTTTCTCCATTTCATGGCCATTCAACGGCTTTGCAATGAATAACAGAAATCAACTTATATTTGATCTCCTACTGTCCCACAATCACCAGTTGCATTGATTATGACAGTGCTATGCAGTGCACATTAAAATAGATAGAGTAGTGAAGCCTACAATGAAAAAAAACCAAACAGTTTCCAATCAGGAAAAAAAGGCCTAAAGCGTGACCGCTGCATGTTTTTGAATAGATTCTGTATTGTGATGGCCTGACAAAAACCTGTGGGACTGGGCTCATTTTTTAATTCTTTAATGTGGAGGCATTCAAAGCAGCTGTTTCTGCCTTTTAAATTACTATTAATCTTTAAAAAGAGAAGACAGAAAGCTTCAAATCCATATGCTGACACATTTTATTCAGCCCACTGTGGTCATGCATGCACCAGAACAACTCTGGTGGCAAATTTTGAAGCGTTAAAGGGGACAAAACCTATAGCTATAAACGCATCATCAAGAATTAGATGAAACGTAACACATACAACAGCACTATGCGCTGAGAATACAAAAATGAAGTATCTGTATTCAGTCCAGGTTACAAGGTAATTATAATTAGAATACAGATGCTATAAAATCCCCCACCTATAAATATTACTTTAAAAAAAATTATTTTAAAAGATATTCTTGTTATTTATTGTTTGGAATGAAAATGTTTTGGAGAAAAACAAAAAAAATGTGGGGACTTTGGGTCTTTCATATGTTTCTAGTCCGCTCATGCTGATAATTTCTTAGGGCCCGGTAATGCACACGGCGCAACGTGCTTTCGTCACTGGCTCAACCCATCATTGCTATATTGTGCGAACACATCATGCATTTTTCCGCCAGAAATCTACGCTGTCATTATAGCAGATGGCATTGCGCTGGGTGAGGCGGGACACTGGAAAGAAGGGGTGTGGTGAGGCGCATAGCGCGAATTTGCTATTTTATGAGAAGTGAAATTCATTG
>JBBMFX010000017.1:6448692-6467198 GCA_037832545.1 Rhabdalestes septentrionalis
ATCGCTCGTGCTGTGTCCGTTCTGGTGCAGGTAGGACTGGTCCAAGGAGTGCGTGGGTAAGCTGGGCTGCAGGGGGTTTGCCCCGGGGTTGCAGGGCGAGAGTGGCTGCTGCTTGATGTAAGACGCTCCGTTGTTAAGCGAGGCGGTTGGGGCGGGAGCCCAGGACGACGTCGGGCTGGAGTAAACGGGATGGGGCTCCATAACCCCACCGCTGGGCAGCAGCGGAGATGCGGCGTTGTCGTGGTGGGGGTAGTCGCCCACCGAGGAGCCCGTGCAACCTCCCATGTACGAGTGTCCGCCATTGGCCGACAGATGGGACATGGAGTGTCCGGCCAGGCCCATGCCGTCCATGTTGCTGGCCAAGTGTCCGTTCATCATCCCAATTCCGCTCTCCAAGGACAAGCTGTTGGGTGGGCAGGACAGCCCCCCGCCACCGCCCTGGAAGTTGTACGAGTCGGGGAGGTGGTTGAAGCCCAGGCCGTTCATCATGCTATACATGGAGGGCTTGAGCGCCTGACACTTGCGCCTGAATCCGCGGGGCCTACGCCGGAACGAGCCCTCCTCGAACATGAACTCGCTCGCCGGGTCGATGGTCCAGTAGTGGCCCTTGCCTGGTCTGCCCAGGCCTTTGGGCAACTTGATGAAGCACTCGTTGAGGGACAGGTTGTGGCGCACAGAGTTCTTCCAGCCCTGGTAGGAGCCACGGAAGAAAGGGAAGCGGCTCTGGAGGAACTGGTAGATCTCGCTGAGGGTCAGCCGCTTGGTGGGCGAGCTCTGGATGGCCATCACGATCAGAGCGATGTAGGAGTACGGCGGCTTCTCGGGGCGCCGGATCCCGGCGTTCGTCTTCTTGGTCTTCGTGGCTGAAGAGGCCGCGTCCATGGCCGCCGGTTTGTCGGGGGCAGACATAGGGCTGCTCTGGGCAGGGGTCTGCACGGGGGGCTGCTGGACCTCGGCCGTCATTTAGAGTGAGCTGACCAGGAGTGGAACTCCCCACGACGCAACTTCTTTGACGCAGAACCGAACCAAAGAAAAAAGAGTATAAGCTTCCTCACAACCAGCTGTGAATCATGACCACCCTGCTGCAGATCACGCCGAAAATTAAAAAGAATTTTGCCGCGGAGCAAAAGTTTCTTCTGGTGCAGTTCCTCAGATAGCACAGTCCACAATGAAGGGTTGTAGAAAAAAGAGAAGAGTGGGGGGAAAGCGGGGGGAGACTGTCAAAGGCTCTGGCTCCTTCTACTCTTCTCCTCTCTTCTGTCTTCTCTTCTCAGCTCGTCCTCAGGAGATCGCCCTTTTCTTATGTGTAGCCATGAGCGCCTAGGCGCTCTTGAGCGGGAGGTGGGCAAAAGAGTGTGTGAGGCTCCTCCCCCCCGCGGCCCCTGAAGTTCACTCCCTCTTCAGCCTTGCTGCTGGGCAGCCACCAACATCTGGCTGCCTGCTCCTTTCCTTGTTTTTACTCTTTAAAGCTGGAGTTGCATTAAACTTCACATATCATACACCAGTTTGTGCACAGAGGATATTAACTGCTGCAGCAATCAGTTGTGTGGTAACTCAAACGAATATCAAAGCATCTTGCAGGAGAGCAGAAGCTTATTTTACGTCCTTATTATTAATCTTATACTGACTAGTAGAGCGCGCTAAATAGGCCTAAAAACACGCAGATAATTTTTTTGGATAAGCAGCTGATTATATATTTTTTTGGTTTTATTTGATCCACTTTGTGTTTTAAAGGTAAATCCATTGCTCTCTTTTATCGTCCAGGGTGCAGACGTGTTGCACGTTGTCGTCGATGGGGCTCCACGGAAAATTGTTTTACTCGCATAACCACCCACCGAGCTCCTAAAATCTGCATTTTGCATAAAATATTCTCCGAAATATTCTTTAGAGAGAGGGAAATAGCTCGGTACCCTAACGTGGTGGAGAGCATGGTCCCGTTTTCTTTTTAAGACAGACAGGAACATGGGCAGGATGTTTATACTGCAAAATGTAAACATTTTCCCTGGCCTTCCTTAAATAAAAAAATCAAGCAAAAGCCCCACAAGAGCTGCTAATACTCGACTCGATACAATGGGTCCATTTGATGCAGAGCTAATCTGTTTTTGAGTTTTTTGTATTTTAAGATGCTTTTAAGTGTAAACGTGCCGAGGCTGCCGCGCAACCTCCAGCCGTGAGGATCTGGCTTTTTAAGAACCGAGACTGAGAGAGGAGCCCCGGATCGGAACTTGAAGCCTAGATGAACCTCGCATGAAGGCTGGTAGACCACTGAAAGGCTAGACCGGTTTCCGTCATCGGTCAAGGGTGAGTCGAAAGGGCTCCGATTTGAAAAGCGTAACTTCATAGCCGTCGCAGGGACGCATAAAGTAATCAAATTCAGGCCTAGAAAAGATCCTCTACAATATTACATACTACAAACTCCATAATAAACAATACGATACATAATGAATGCATACTAATATAATGAAAACCCTTATAATAATTATTATGCCCAACAAAATCCCTAGTGATGTGTTAAATTCTGATCCGTCCAAGTGGAACCTGTGGGCGTTATTTAATCATTGTAAATGTTCACTGGGCATGATAAATTGTTTTAGATTTTCTTTAAAGAAAGGAAGTGATATGAAACTGAGAATGTAGTAAAAACGTGGGCATAAAAATTAAAGCATGACATGAAGAATAGGATTAAAATTAAAGTAAATAGAATGAATATTCAGACACGTAAATAAAACAGGAAAATTGTTGAGTAAGGAGACATAGTCTGGAAGACTACCCTGTTCCCCGGGGGAACAACGTGTAGCCCGGGGTTACTCAGTCATTAGGCTGGATGACCCACTGCACCAGCTCAGGAGGTTTAACCTGAACTACTTCTTTCATAACACCGCATTATTTCCTCTTTTCTTTTTAAATCGTGGTTTTCCAGTAGAGGTAAAACATTGTTGACGTTGTGTTACACTATGTATAACAATCAATGTATGTACATCATTGTAGAACTGTGATAATTTTTGTCATTAGCTTAAAAAAAGGTTATATTTTCATCTTAAAATTCAGTAATTTGTTCAAAATATCAGTACTATAATACATTTGTAAACATGTGCTGTCCCAAACATTGAAGTAGACACTTTTAGATACTCAGCCATGTTTAGCCATCCCATCCAAAACTGTGTCCTGATCAGAACTAATTCTGTGTCATTTATTCCATGTCTATTTAAAACTAGTTGCTGGGCATTACAGGGTTAATGAATTTATCCACCGCGTTACAGGACACGCTGCTGGCGAAATCCTCTCATATTAAGTGAATAGTCTGAACAGTTTGATAAGGTTTTTTCTTTTTTTTTTGATTTCCCATTTGGCAGAAACTTTACGTGACGTATTGCCTCTGGAGGCCTAAAGGAAAATACACAGTGTCCCGTCATTCAGGAGACAGTATGAAGGCGTAGGTAAGAGTAAAGAATTACTCTGCTGTGACTGAGTGAATGATCTCTCACTGATAGAATCCTCACTTCAGAATTCAGGACCTTGAGGGTCCGCTTCAGAACATAGAGGACCACCCAGGTCTTCTTGTCCCCTGCGTTTAATTAGGACACAACAGCCCTTAGCTCGCTGCCCTCAGTTCATCGCCCCTCTTTCACACTCTTTTAACCCCTCAGGCCTTCTATGACATGCCCACTAAAAGCTAATGCGCGTGGACAGCAAGACCTCCAGTGTGTACCATGTTTTAGGGTGGGATCCAGCATCTCCTACAGGTTACAGAGGAATGACAGGCACTTACTGTAATTTGTGATGTCGACTAAATTCTTTCAGCAAACACCACATTTATTTTTGACTGTTTGACATTTAAGATGCGAAAGGGTTGCATTTTGGTGAATCGTTACATTCCAATATGTTTGTCAAAGTTAAAACTTTATTGTAATCGAAAACTTTAATATAATACATTATATAAAATATTTTAAATGAGTCCAAATTAAAATGTCAAGAAGAAAATTTTTAGGCTCGTGCCCGTTCCTACATGCGGGTGTTTTTTCCCCATGGCATTGAGATATCTGTGAAATATCTGACATATGAAGCATGTTGAAGCCCAGCTCATCCTCACTCTGCAGACTTGCATGCAGGAGCACTGAGCGTTAAAGGCGATTTTAAAACCTCAATTCGTTTATATTGTGCAAAATGCATTTCATTAACTTTAGGGTCTTTCATCGGATGATTTAGATTTATTCGCAGGTTCACAGAGAGTAAAAATGTCAAGCGCCCTGGTGACTTAGGGTAAATACTTGTATTTTAGTAATTTAAAATACCAAAATGTAAAATATTTTACTGATCAATATTGTACAGCGGAATGAGTAATTCCACATATATTGTTAATACTGTATTATATATTATAAGTATTATACATGCCAGTGCTATTCTAACTGACTCTTAGTCCTGGAAATTTCCAAAGATTTTGTTTTTATATTATTTAATACCACAAAAACCCCAGGATGCTCTATTGTTCTTTTATTAATTCCATTGCATATAATTTATAAGTCAGTGGCAATAACAAATGTTGCATATAAGCAACTATAATCACATACAGCATACTCATATTACATATATTACAAATATTTGCATTTTACATGCGGTGCTTTTTAAAGCCCTAAAACCACCTAGATAAAAGTGGCACCAAAAGCTACCCTCACCTTCATTATATTACTCCAGCCATCAACAATGAATATTGTTAGATGCTGTTTTTTTTCTTTTTGGAATATTTGTAGACTTCAATGAAAAAACTGAAAATTAAAGTAGCTGAAAGTGAAGGACTGTGAAGGAACTAAGTTAAATTATTATTGAGTGTAAATTCAAATAACATACAAGAGCTCATTTAACTGAAGTACCTGTAACTGAGTAATACAGAGCAACCCACCTCTGGAAATGTCATTGTATATCATTTTAATCTTTTCTGTGGCATGTCTGCTGGACCCAGCAGTGGAGAAGCCCATCTAAGACCTATACTTATTTATTTACAGATTTAAAATTGCTGCAGTAACAGGTTCCAAGTAAGGAGGTCTTTTGGGAATTTTAAATGCCAATACCTTTATTTCTATTTAATTATGTTAGCAAAGAAAGAAATTGTACAATTGCATACAATCACATTGTAATAATTTAGCTTCCAGCTGCCTTTGGTAGGGTTAATTAAATTCTGCTCTGATACTGACAGCCCCTGGGGCACATTGCCTTTGCTCCTGCCACTCACTTCTGAACTTTAACATTTTAATTTTGAGCCAAATCATCCCAGAAAAGGGGGAATAGAGCCCAGCACAATTCATCTCCTGGGCTGATAGATGCTGGGTGTTCCACAGCAGTTCTATTTGGAAAATTGAGAAGATTTTGGAAGTGATGCTTCCTAAATGTGTGATGAGTAACTACTTTTATTTTTGTGTTAGTCATCACTGAAGTGAAATAACATTTTACGTGTGTATAGTTTTGGCAACTTCACCGACCTCTTTGTGGGGAAAAACGTGCCTATGCTTCTCTCAGCATCCCTTTGTCAGTCAAGTTACATCCCTACTTGTGCTTTGGAGAAGCTAAAGAGTTTGCAATGGTTTATTGTGTGCAGTGAAGATGCACTTCAGTCAGAGCAGATGGAGTGGGGATCAAGCATTGGTACAAAATATATGTGGACTGACTGAAACCTGACAAATGACCAAGCATAAGCCAGTGAACCTAGTAAATAAGTAAATAATGAATGTTAGTGTGCAAAATGTAAAAAGTTCTTAAAAACATCTACTGTGAAGCAGTAATTGCTACCCACCACTCCTCACGGGTCTAGCTAGTATAAATTGAGTTAGCTGAGACTTGGATTGTTTCTGAAAAATTAAATGGTCATGGAGCAGAGAGATCATTCTTGAGCACTCAGAGGCCGAGAGGTTCACCAAAAGGGTGCAGTGGAGTTGTTTGAAAAGTCCTGTGACAGACTGATCAATCAGCTGAGTGTCTGTGTGCAGATCCACAAGTTCATTGTTCTGCATGGTGGTCAACCTCACATGTGGCCAAAACATGGAAAAAGGTGTATTAACATGAATTCACAAAAAATATAATGATGAGAATCTCGATTTATAGAGGTTTTACTTCATACTTGGGCAGAATTATTTGGCACCGATTTGAGCTTGTATATAGTTCATACAGAAATGAACACCGAATGGACCCAGTTTAATAGAGTAGTGATTTCAACACAAGGGACATTTTTCTGTGTTTATCTATATCAGATTTAATGGATGTTTTTGCTACGGACATACTCAGACAAACCACAATTCAAATACAATTCAAATATGCTCTATTATTTTGGATCTAAAAGCAGGCGGAGGGATGACAGAACGTGCAGGATTCTCAAAGGCAAATCACGAATAGAACGCAAGAACTGATTTGAAATTAAAGAATCGTGGACATGATTTAGAGTAATCACTTCACGTGTATAACATTTATTTATTATTTACAAAAATATCGTTTTATCCAGCACGGAAAAGTAATGCCACTGTTTTCAAACAGAACATCTTTCATCACCAGGAATAAAACCCTTCATTGGTTTAAAAGTCCCAGCATTTGTTGGTCACCCCCCGGTCGCCACTGCTCTGCCATTGAACTGCCGTTGAGCTGAGTGGGCGCCCACCTCCTCATCACTTTCACTCGCTCTGTAGGTGGCCGTGTATATTTTCCTTGCAGTGGTGTTTATGTGAATGCAGAGGGGACGGGATTAGAGGCAGGAGGCTGATTGCGCGCGCTGGGCTGAACCGAGCTCAGCTGGGGCTCCCACCCATCCGAGCAATCACACCCGATCACTTTTTAATTTACTTGGCGAGAACGTGCCATTGAACTTTCAAAGCACTTTTTGGGTGGTGATTTCTGCCCTGCATCCCATTCACAAAGCTTCATCAGAGTTTCACAGCCTCGCGTGGTCAGAGCTCTCTGTGCAGGGCTAATTCCCATTATAATGAAACCAACACATACTTGCCTGCTGGCTGTATTAAACGCGTTAACAGCGAATATAACAAATATAATATAATACATTTTAATATTATATAATAATGTAGTATTAAAATCTAATAAATAATAATATAATATACTAAATTATAACATATGATGTAATATAATGTAAATTATGTAATGTAAAATGATGCAATGTGAGATATTAGAACAGAATAGAACAGAAAACAATATAATGCCATGCAATACAATATAGCATATCATAAATAATACAATATAAGTTAATAGAAGCAGAAACGAGAATCAGAATCAGATAAAGTAATTCCCGGAGGAAAATGTTCATATTAAAACAATATATACAATGACGATAATAGGGAGGCTAGAAATTAAAAGGTCTGTATTATCGATTGAGGGCATCGGAAACATTTATTTATGTATTGTTTTTTTTAAATTAATGTTAGTGAGACATATACTGTAAAATAGACGCAGCAGTCCACCAGTCACAGATTTTCCCATCCCTCTTTGCGACAACACATTGTTGGACATTCACAACATAAAAATAGTATCATGAGCGGAGAAAACTTCGGGGTGGTCTTAAGTGGTTGTCATAACCATTGATCATTTGACTGCTAACTAAACCATAAATGCTGACTGAAGTGCAGAGATGACCCCAGTATTCCCCAGGAAGCCCCCTTTCACGTTTCTGTCCCTGCTTTCGCTTTTCTGTCTCCAGTTATTGATGTTTTCTGTTGTATTTATACAGATACGTGGTTTAGGACAGAGCCAGTCTTGTTTTTAATGTTTGTTTTATTTCAAACATGGCCGTGTCTTACCAGGGGATGGGGCTGTAAGAATAAGGTCTGCAAAATATATTTCGGCTTAAACAAATGTGCTTTTGTGTCATTAATATCTGTGCTGGGGTCATTTGCTATTTAATTGTTGATTAATATGCTTGTTTCGTATTGCCTTGGTAATTGACCAAGCACCGAAAACAACAATTTATTACACTGATTAATTTTTTTTATTCTCCTTAGCGGGTGGGCATTTTCACGTGGCGATTCTCGACTAAAAATAATTATTTCACTTGAAACAAGCTGTAAATGTTGGGTCCAGAGAATGAATAAGTTTGATCTCTCCCATTTCATTCTGGTTTTATCCATCTTTGCGCAAAATGCGTTTTATTAACATTTCCAGTCACCTCAAAAGTTGATGGGCTGTTCTTTATTACATAACTGTATAACTGGTATATTATAATAATATATTTTTGGGGGGCTTAATGCTCCTACAATGTGTAAATAATTTTCCAATTGCTATGAAATTGCTCATGCTATTCATTAAAATAAAAAGTAAATTCATAAAATTCATAAAAAGAAAAAGTAATTCCAGGGCGGCATGCTTTTAATGCTGTTAAAAAAGTTAAATATTGTAGAGTAAAATATTTAAGTAAACATTTGAATTTTATGTAAAGCTTGGGTTTTAAACGCAGATCTACCTGCTGTAGATTAGTACAGTTAAATGTCCGCTGTACGTGCAAACAACTTCACATTAATCTGCACTTTTAATCTTATAATAAACCAGTCTTGGAAGGACTAATTCTCACCCCAAGACTGGCCTCAGGGCAAAGGCTTATTCAATGTCAAAGCCAAGGGCAAACCGTTGAAAGTTAGAGGTGCCGTTATATTCACTTAAATGTTTGTGAAAGCTGAATTTGTGTGCCACCCAATTTGTGTCCTTGTAAATATATTGCTGTTTAAACCTCAAACAAGCACTTGGTCTATGTTGTTTAAATTTTATTGTTTTCGGTATCTTCTTTTTCTTCTGAAATATTTTCTATCAAAAAATTTTGCTGTGTATTTTTTCTTTTTCTTTTCATTTTTAGTAATACACATAAAAATTAATTAATGCATACATCTAATTCACTTTTTTAATACATTTTTTGATGTTCATGGCTCTCTTTGTGAGAGAAATTCAAGGTCTAGCTAATTATCTTGCTTACACCATTTCATAGAGCATGCTGTAATCCTCCCTAAAATCTGCAATAACAGCATGTGGAGATTAAACAATGCTTTACAACATTTTGATTAGCATACCTGTTTTTTTTTTACAGATCCAAAGCATTCTTTTGAGTGCCCTGGTGATTTCTGCAGTGTTTGTAACAGCAACGTTTTTTGGGGGCTTTAAGTACAGGGAGTAAAATGTGGGAAGAACATTTTGATTTTCCCATTATTTCACACTTCCATTAGCATTTTCACCACCTGACTGTTGTCAAGCCTTTACACTAATGATCATTGAAATGTATGAACGGAAAAGCGTATCTCTGCAATCTATCCCTTGGTGAGAATACCAGAGAAACCACTGTATAATTGGCATTTCTGTCTCTCTCACGCACTGCTGAAGACCACTCTCTGAGTATAGATGAGAGTGGCTGTGGGCTGAGCTCTCTAATGCTCCACATGGTGATTAGGAGAAGAGCTGAAAGAGCCCTCTGTAATGTGTGTTTTTGTTGCCCCTTACAGTGAAATATGGTGCCACCTATAGCTACTTATTTACACATCAGCATAGACTCACCATACAAATACATCTAATCTGACTAAGAGGATTTAAAAGGGTCAGCAAGTCAAAAACTCTAGAGAGGGAAGCCCACGCACTACTGTGGCGCAGGTTAGACCAATTTAGGCCAGAGTGATTTGATGAGAACAGGAATTAGCTTTGCATGTGTTCCATATATTTATATAATCCAGTGCCTTGTCCCCTCTGTATCTCTGAAGGAGGATTTTCCTGTGGGGAGGCGATTCGGAAAAAGCAATTAAGAATTCCCAAACAGTTAACAACAATAGAAGATGTCAGTGCGCAATGCCTGTTCACAATCCCCAAAGGTTTTCCTCTGCAGCTTGGTTCAGCTATTTTTAAACTTGCGGAGGAGCCACCTATAGTATAGCCACAGATGGAACATGAGGGAAGTGCAGCATCTGCAGCAGGTAACAAATTGTTTTTGAGGGAGCTGTGGCATACTTTTCTTTTGTGGTACATATCTCATATCTAACAAATAAGCCTTGGCAGCCCATGATAAGATAGTTGTACAAGCTCCATCACACAGAAACCAAAGGCTTATTGCTATTGTGTGCGAGAAACTTATAGCCATGTGTTAGTTGGAAATCAGAAATTATGGAATGCCTCAAAATGCTAATGTAAATCTGCCCATAATGCATGCTCTCTGCAGAGGAAGGACAGGGTGGGAAAACGGGCTGGGAGCATTTCCTGCTTAGAGGGGGTCCCAGTGATGCATCAGACCAAACTGGCATCATGTGACACAAAGCACGCCAAGGCACAGTGCTCTGGTCCCAGAGAGAGAAAGAAAGAGTGAGTGCAAGAGAAACAAGGGCACAACAGCATGTCAGATTAATTTCTAGGTTCAAGTCAAATGCTATTCTAGGTTAGGAGTAAAAGGCTGTTTAAAGATTTTTTTAGGAGATATCATGGCTGGATGTAGTAAATATCGGTTCAAGCCAAGAAGACCATTTCATTTTAATACCTGTGAGCTAACATTATATATTCAGCTGGCATCAGTCTGTCCTGAAAAGAACATGCAGACACATGCATCATGTGTAAGCCTTGGTGGCTTATTTTATTGTATTTCCATCTAGCCTCAGATGCTAACTCACAAAAAAGCTCAATTACAGACAACTGCAACAGTGTCTGTACATTGTACAGTTGTCTATTTTACAGTGCAAACTGAAGAGATTGTTTTGTACATGTACAAGACCTGGAGTTGTGATATAATGGAATAGATCACAGGTTCAGGGGCCAGGAAGAGACAGTTTGTAAGTGTCTGTCTGTCTCCTGTGTGTGTGTGAATATGTGCATGCACGAACACACACACACACACACACACACGTGTCTCCAGACGTGTCGACAGCCTGGGCTTGCTCCCGGGGGTTTGTGTAAATGTCAAAAGGAGCACACAGGGAATCTTAGCCTGAACCCGTCAAAGGGCTTTTTATTTCCACCTGCTCCAGGCCTCTTTCCGTTGGCCTGCTCTATAACAATGGTGCTGGAAAAGCCAGGAGAGTGCTGTGTGACAGGGTCAGGATTGATGCTGGATTATGTTTGGCCCCTCTTCAGATCTGCTCCACTTGGGAAGCACCTCCCCTCCCTTTCCCACTGCAACTACCACCACCTCCTCTAATACACGGCAAAGTCCCAAGCAATATGATGATCATAACTTTCTTCAAAATTCCTTCTGCCCCTTGAAAAAAATGCCAATCGCAAGAAAGGGTAACTTGGCACAGTCTCATAAACAAGGTTTTAATTATTTGTATATTAACTCACCGCTCTTTGGAGAAGGATAAACTTTATTAAAACTATCCTGTCGGGTCCAGGCCATACCCAGAGGCTCATGAGCATCCTCATTAACTTGAATTTGTATCTTGTTTTGCTAGGTTGGAAGATGAGAACCGAATGATATTGGGTGTCTGAATGAAGAAAGCACAGGTATGTAAGTAACCACAATAAGTTACAGCATCAGGTCATGCTTAAGGCCATTGACCCTTGACCCCAACATGTGTTTATATCTTGTGATTGATTGGACAAATAGTGATGAGTCATACCCCTAAGTGTGTTTACATTTCAGAGTCACGCAAGGAAGGAAAAGAGCTATGACCTGCTAAAAGCGAGCAAGAGAGTAAAAGAGAGAGACAGAGCGCCTACAGAATTGACTCATTATCGCTCATGCATGATTCATATGATAATGAAAAAGCTTGTGTTAAAAATCGAAATGTTGTATTAAGGCTTGAAATGTGTTGTTATAAATATGTTGGACATGTTGTGGGTGTTATCGTGTTTTCCATGTCAATGTAATTCTGTAATTCTCCAATAAAGTTACAGATACTACCCTCACTGATGGAAACTGTCATTCATTCTGCTACATTGGTCAGAGGAAAAAAAGGTGTGTTCCACCAATTCCATTGTTAGCACAAGATGCTCTCACACTTCTGCTCCCTCTTGAAGCAATGCATGTTCTCAAGCCCTTCAAATTTAGCTCTTGAGTAATATGCAGTACTTCAGTGGCTAAAACAAGTAAGCCACAGTTGCCTATGTCTGTGATTAAAACGCAATGTCCTGCCGGCCTTAGACAGTTGTTATTGCATAAGTGTTGAATGAGAGCCTCAGTGTGCTTTACTAAATAAATACATGCAGACATTCGACAATTTATCCTGTGTTTGTTCCCTTCTCGTTTGAAGAATAAGTTGTGTAGCTCATCAGTGACCTGCGAACGCAGCCTAACACCCCGCTTTGTAACTAACATACTGACACAATGAAAGAGCCAGCAGCTCTTATTTTGGGCCAATTCTCCTGAAATGTAAGGTTTGTCATGGACCTTGATTGATGGCTGTGCTTATCACCATATTATTAAGTAATCAGAGTACACCGCAGTAGCTCCTCAAACTCCTTAATTCGGGCAAAAGGTCTGAGATTAAACTCAAATTAAAGGCCCATGAGCACTGTTTACCATTTGGGAGTCATTCTTTTTTTCATATGTGGTGAAAAGTGTATATTTGTGTTCTGTGCCTGGTTGGGTAAAAGTGTTCCACAGATAAAATCTGTTAAGGTGTTTATAGCCATATTGCTGCTGAAGATTGCAGCTGGTGAAACTGTATGCAGAGTCTCCAGGCCATGAGTACAGAACTACTTGTATGGTTCAATGAAGGCATAATCCAACATAAACCTATTTAATACCCTACACATCAAAAGGAATGATCAGCTACCCTGAAACCTTGGATAACGTTTTTGAATGAAAAAATCTGGTCAGTTTTTGCTGATTAACGGCATTAAATTCTGATCTTAAGTGATCTTAAATAGTGATCTTAAAATATGAATCTGTAGACCAAAAGCGATTAAGGATCTTTTGCTGTCTATGTAATACAGAAATGATTATTGGTACTACAGAAATACTCAACAGCAAATCAGAAATAGAACCTAATATCCTACACAGTATGTTTTCTCAAATCTGCTACACAATATTAATTCATTTCAATCATGATAAACCAAAAATATGTGAGACCAGTCCTTCAGGGACACAGAGCACAAACACTCCAGCTTGGATCAGTTGTAACCAAACAGCTTTTGGTCTGTGGCCATTCTGCCAATTTATGCAGCTGAGGTAAACACAGTATACTGGCATGGACGGCAGCCGGCAGCGAGGGGTGCCCGATGGCCCAGCGGCTCAGAGAGCCATGGCTCCATATCTGGAGACTGACACAGGTGATGGATAGTCATTCAATATTGGGACATGTACTAAATTAAAATTATCATTTGAAAATCCAAAGCTTATGTCGTTGGTATTGGGAAATAATCAGCCAGCAGTTGGTATTGGGAAATAATCAGCCAGCAGATGATACAAAGATATGAGTGACCTAGAAAATCCCAGTCCATCAATGAGTGTGCTAGTGTAAACCACGGAAGGTAGTTCTTTGCTCTCAGCACTCATTCTATGGGTCAAATTTGTAAAAACTAAATTTAGGAATATTTTGCAAATGTTTTGTAGTTCTTTTAAAGAGATATTGTCACCTGTCACTGTTTAATACAAATGCAAAGGCATTCAAATATGCACCTACCGGTTTCACAGTAGAAATTAAAATGACGCTCATTTTGCGTGCACAATAACACTGCTAACAAAGCCTTTTATTAGAAAACTATGTTTTCTTATATTGATCACGTGACAGCAAGATAAACACTATCCCAGTCTCTCACCGAGCGTATGTATTTCTTTGTTTGTTTGTTTAATAGTAGTTGCACGATAACGAAATAATGTACATTGAAATAGTGAAGGAAATTCCGAGACATAAAGCCGATAAAATAGTAACAATAAAATCTGGAGATTCATACACAACATTCACCCAGTAAAATAATTCACTGCAGTGATGCTTTGAACCCGGTATCACGTGAGGCGCATTACCATTATTAGTCACCTTTTGCGAGTGATAGAAAAACGGCTAAAGCTATGTCTAAACTTTGGCTGGCTTTACTTGGATATTAAAAATGGCGATTTACGAGTACTTCTACTTTATACTAGGGTTGAAAAGCAGACGGAAAAGCTAAAGGTAGGGCTCTACCTAGATCACTCAGATATCTACTTAGATCATCTGTGTTGCCTTTCTCGTATGAATTAAGGGTATTCATACTCCAAAAATATTTTCGGCTATTTTCCAGTAATAGAAGCAAAATGGCAAAAGAATGATACATAACTTCTTTCTGCACTCTACGTTGTTTATGTAGCCTAGCTGTCGACATTGTTTATTTCAGAAAACAGATAAAAATGTCTGCCACCTCAGAATATGTCACATTTACAGTGTCACACAGTCTGTGTGTTAAAAAACCCTCCCTCAAGAGACGCTTCAGTGGATGTTGTTTATACGTATTGGAGTAAAATAAACACTATTCCTTAGTTGAAAGAAAGTATGTATGGCTCCAACTCTATATTTGTATTTCGTAATGTTTTGAGAGTATCATTAAATATGTTCCTTATACACGTCTAATACTCTTTCTGAGGCATTAAAGATAAAACTTGATCTTAAAACATCACATGCAACTAGGCAACACGTTATACACGTTACTTATCGAACACAGTTGTTAGGAAAATAATATATTTCTCCTCAAGGGTTACACTGGATTTACTGTCATGTAAAATACAACTTTGTTAGAAAAAAAGAACAAACAAATAAAAGTGGTTGTGGGCTGTGTGCTCTGTAATTCATCAAAGCAGGCCCTGTGTTGTCCATTGACACAGCCTTTGATTTGAGGCATATTTGGAAAAAGCCCCTTTCACTGGAAATGTAATTGGTCTTGATTCGTATTGTTCTCCCTCCCTCCTAGCCCACCTAGAACACATGGACAGCAACAAGCCCCACCGCCGCTGGCATCAGCGTGTAAACACTGACTCATGCAGACACAGGGGTAAGTCTGGCAGAGCAGTTGTTCTCGCATAGGTCATTTCCATGCAGCTACACTATAACAGTACTAAGTCACTTCTCAGCGTAAATGTCTCTATTTGTGTGTATGACAGTAATATTCCTGAATGGCTGTGGGGGGGGTGTATGGAATTAGGACATAGTACTTGGCTGTGCATGTAACAATTAGCACCTGGGTGACGTGGAGACCAAAGACCTCCTGGCTGTATTCATTTATATTTTCTATTGTTCATATTATGCAGGTTTGTACAAGGCAAAATTGCTCATACAGTATATTATATAATTGTATAGAACGATCAAAACTTGTTTTGCCCCTGTATTGTTGTAACTATTCATTACGTCAAACCCAGTTATATCAAATGTCTCTTTAGCATCCAACAACTAGCCTTTTCCATCAGTTTGCGTCACAGTATCGCCTTGCACATAAGAATAGTAATTGTAAAACAATCCTGGTTTGACTCATTCGGTCTTATTCAAACACTCCACAACAATATGTTCACAAACCTTTGCTCATTAAACATGCATTCACTTGATCTGTTTTCCTTTGTGCCCTTGTCTAAATTAAAGCTTTGTCCATTGCGTCTCAGTAAACCACTTGAAGATTTAGTAAAAAGGGCAGTAATGAAAGAAAGTGGAGGAAAAACATAAGGGTGTGCCAATATGAGAATCGTGGACCTCTGGACAGATTCTATATATTTTATCTACTTGTGGTTTAAATTATGTCTATCGCTTATTATATTTTTCTATTTGAAAATAAGTGCACATCTTATGTAGAAAAGACACTTCCGCACATTTTAATGCACAATTGCTGTTTATTTTTCTTGTAACGGATATATTCTTATTTTTACCTTGAAAATGAAAAAAAAAGGAAATTATTAATGCTTTTATAATGAATCTGCCTTTGCCAATACATAGGAATACAGAAAATAATAATTAAGTTAAAAATAAATCTATGTAGAAGCCTGCCAAAACCTGAAGCCACTATGATTTCAATAGGAGACCTACAAGAACACAAATCAACATTAGGTTTAAAAGCAGACAAACCGTCTTGTCTGGTTATACATACTTTTCAGAGCAGATTTTCAATGGAGGTTGAGTTCCATTTGCCAGCTGAGAAACATGAGAAACAACTGTTATCAAATATTTGTTTGAATGTATTTTGTATTCATTTTTAAATCAGTTATCTGCTGATACCATATACTTCTGAAATTGTGCATCCCTAAAACAAGCTCTTATCATTCAGACCCTGGTCATGGTTTGGAGAAATGAGAGTGAATATGGCTGAGAATGAGTGAGAGAAAAGAAAGAAAGAAAAAAGAAAAGGAAAGACTGATGCTGTTTTAATTGCACTGGGACCTTGCAGAGATGTATGGTTTTGGTGTGAACATAGGTGCCATGGCCAGAGCCTAATTGCAGAACAGTCACGGTGCTGCTGAGGGTTCTGTTAAGGAGTGGATAAAGAGGCATGGTGCCGACAAAATGTTTGAGTTGGCACGCAAGCAGACAGCCTGTGTGTGTATGTGTGTGTAGAGAGTGCTGAAGGAGTTTGCCATTCCGGAGGTGATTCACTGGCGTTTTCTGTCCTCTCAGGCTAATTGCGGTGATTAGCCTTTGAGGCCAAGAGTGAGTACACTGGCATGTCCATGGCTTGAAAGAGTGTGTGTGCCCAGGTGTACTTTATCTTTTTGTCAAATAATTTCCAAATTATTAATTAACACTATTCTTAATTCAGCCCACCAGTGTATATATTTTAAAAAACGTGTAAAAAAAAAAAGCGTAATAAAATATAAAAATCATAAATGTGACCGTGTGGCAAGGAGTAATCTATGAATTGAGCTATAGCCGCAGTATCACTGTTTCTTAGAGGTAACAAACCATTGGATGCCATGAGAGAAAGGTGAACCACATAGGGCCTTTAGTGCTCTCCTAAGGTAACCATTACCACCAGCTCCTAAACCTGCAGTAGTTCTAGCACAACCTGTTGTCAAACTCAATTAAGAGATGAAATAAAACATAGGCTGTTATGGGAGCGTAACTCAGCAAAACTGTATTTTTCTGTGTTTAGTTACAGCCTAGCTAGAGCTGCTTGTCAGTCTTTCTAGACCCTGTCCATGTTTGGCACTCTCTCAGAGTGACGTGTGTAGAGTCTTATAGTCCACAGTGGCTGCTGGGTCTCAGAAGTGTGATATATGAATATGAGCATTTTTTTAAAAACTATTTTTTACTCTAACTGGACTGAGGAGTATTATTTCTGGCCCCTGGTATCTGAGGCACCTCCACACATTTTTCAGCAGGTTCTTTCAGTGGTCTAGCCAACCACTGTTTTCTTTAGCTTTGCTTTCATGTGTGTCCTAAGAGGGTTTTAATAACTGGACCACTGTCCTCCAGTATTATTAAAAATATCCCGATGTCAAAATTATATGGAGACACACCTCTTATTTGCAGGGATGTAAAGTAAATGATGGTACATTTCTCAAATGAAAAAGGCCAAAAAGTAAACAACTACCAGTATATGTGTCCTGTGGGAGCACTGATAATGTAACAAATAAGGACTCCAGAAAGATTTTGTCCAATCACATTGTCAATTTTATATTGAATAAATAGCTGTGTGCAGCTGTATATTAGGTTGTGCGCTGCATCAGACTATAGTTTATTAAAACTAAAACTGTAAACCTAACTCATTCTTTTGCTTGCACACCAAAACATCGGCTTTCATCAGACTGACATCAGGACTTCAGTTTTACAGTGTTTCTCTTGTGTAGATGTACTTCCTAAAATAACTTTTCAGTAACCAATTGTATGTATGTATGAATGTATATTTGTGTGTTTGTATAAAGCCTTATACTGTAGATGAGGGAAAAAAATTAATGTTTCTAAAGGGCAGATGGAGAATTTCACTATAGTGAAACCTTGATTACTTTGCAATATACTCTATGTGTATCTGTGCAAAATTGCATATGTGGTTATGTATTTATGTATTGGTGGTGCCTGGGTATAAGCTCTTGTGTGCACATTGCTGTCATTCAAAAAGCCTCTCGAGGTTAACCTTCCGCTTGTGGCCGCTTTCGCAGAGAAGCAGGCAAACGATTCTGGAGTGAAAAGGGAGGTGGTTGAGGAAACCATTGGCAAGCGCTGCAAAGTAAACCCTGGACAATATTCCTGCTTCATGCTTGAAAATCAATAAGCGGGCCAAGCACTGCACGCGAGACCCCACACATCGCTTCCCCTCGCTCACCAGAGACCCTGCACTGCTTGTAGTGCACTCTGAGCCGAGGAAAATGTGTGTGAGAGAAGGGAAAGAGGATCCATTTGCAACTGTGTGTGTGCGTAAGTGCACACGCTCATGTGTGTATATGTGTGTGCAAATGATAGAAACCAAGACATAAGGAAAAAGAGAGAATGAATAAGAGATTAAATTTTTATGTATTTGTATACATATAATTGTGGACATGGTTTGTATACCAGTCACATATTAGTCTGGAGCTGGTTGCTGGCTGCTTCTCCCTGTGTCATTTGTGTGTGTGTGTGTGTGTGTGTGTGTGTGTGTGTGTGTGTGTGTGTGTGTGTGTGTGTGTGTGTGTGTGT